>JASKGM010074381.1:0-15553 GCA_034509205.1 Ceratonia siliqua
CCCCCACTTTCTGTTACTCTTGCTTGTCTCAATACTTGTACATAGAGTTCATCTCCAGATAAGCGACTGGGTGGGATATCTTTTTCAATTTTATTTTTCAAAAAGTTGTTCTTATTTCGACGAAATGGATGCTCCAATGGCAAGAATTGTTGATGGCAATCAAAATAACAAATCTTATGCCCATGTTTAAGATAAAATGCCTTCGAACTGTCAATGCAAATTGGACAATCCAGCCTACCAGCGGTTTGCCAACCCGATAGCATTCCATATGCTGGAAAGTCATTGATTGTCCATAAAAGAGAAACTCACATAAAGAAATTATGTTTCAATGAAATGTCATACGTAAGCACTTCCTGTTGCCAAAGCAGTTGCAGTTCTTCAATCAGAGGCTGCAGAAAGACGTCAATTTTACTTTTTAGATTATGTGGTCCAGGAATAATTGCTACTAAGAACATGTACTCCCTTCACATACACATACCAAGCGGAAGATTGTAAGGAGTAATGATGACAAGGCAAGAGGAATATGTCTTGGCATTCCTTCCAAATGGACTGAAACCATCATCACACAGACCCAACCGAACATTCCTAGGGTCAAAAGCAAAATCCAAGAAAACCTGGTCAAAATGCCTCCATGTCTCTCCATCTGATGGATACGACAATACCCCTAACTCATGTGAGTGTTTCCGATGCCATCTCATTTTTCCCGCAGATGCATTTGATGCAAAAAGTCTTTGCAGCCTAGGAATGATAGGCAAATACCACATCTGTTTGTTCGAAACATCCCTAACCTTCCTTTTACCCACTTCTGACTGTGTGAACCGTGTAGCACCACAAAATTGACACTGTCTAACATCTTCTTTGTCACCATAATACAACATGCACCCTTGTGGACAACTGTCAATTTTCTTATACCCACAACCGAGTTTAGAAACCAATTTCTTGGTATGGTACAAATTCGTAGGCATTCAATGACCGTTTGGTAGTATCTCACTTATCAATGTGATCAACTCATCCATACATGCACCCATAATATTATAGTCTGACTTAATGCTCAATAATCTAATAGTCATTGAAAGCACAGAGTGTGTCTCTCATCCATCCCATAATGGAGACTGTACGGTGCTTAACATATCATAAAACTTGGCCGAATCTTCATTAGTATCCTCCTAACCTCTATGGTACTCCCTTTCAAAAGATGGCCCAGCAGCATCCATAACCATCTGCTCGTATGACTGGAAATATTGGGTCTCAACATCAACCTCAACTAGTTGGGGTAACGGTGGCCTTACCTCTCCATGACACACCCAATAATAGTAATTCTCCACAAAACCTTTCTTATATAGTTGAGCTTTTACATTATCTGGTGTTTGAAACTTTCATCATTTACATTTAGCACATGAGCATCTAAACGTCCCTCCATCAACACAGACATTATGTACAAAAGTAAATTGAATAAATTCTTCAACGCCCCTATAAAACTCAACTGTAATACTCCTACTATTAGGATAATTCTATTGTTCATCCAACGACGATGCTCAGAGATCTCCATATTCCTTCAATATTCAACAATAATTATAAATTTATTACATCACATACATGCATTAAAATATACACATCAAAATATATTTTAACTAATTATCTCACATCAAACTAAACCATATTATACCAACTCTATATACTATTAATTAAATAGTTGTCAACCACATCACATACTTAAACAAAAATTAAAAATTAACAAAAAACTTACCCATAAATCACCCATTAACAAACAAACAAAATTTAGAGATTAGAAAAAGGAACAAATTTTGACAAACCTCAACAGAGAAAGGAGATAGATTAAACACCTCTTCAATTCACCGAGCTTGCCAAAAAATGCCCAACAAAGTTTGAAAAATCTACTTGGACCAAAAAATCAGAGAGAAAACGCATTTGGGGAGAAACCGTTCAAAATGTAAAGAAAGAAAGGGGGAGGTATATATTCCAAAATTTTTTACGGCATTTATGATGGAATTTGGCCGTCAGAAATTTTCTGACGGCTAAATTCCCTCATAAATGCCGTCAGAAAACAAAAAAAATGCACAGTTTCAATTATTTTCTCCATTTTGACAGCCACAAAGCCGTCATAAACTGTCGATGGGTCGTTCTGAAGTACACGTGGCTGTCAGAAAATTTCTTGCCATCTTTCGCGTGCTATTTCTGATGGTTATCAACAGATTTTCTGACAGCTCATCTAGGCCGTCATAAAGTCCGTCACAAAGTTTTATCCAATTCATTTTAGTCAAAAGGGAGTCAGAAATGCTGTCAGAATTTATGACGGACTTACTATCCATCAGAAACGCAGTCAGAAATCGTGTGTTTTTTTGTAGTGTCAAAGAAATGAGACATGGCTTCTGTAATTTACTGTTAATTTTTGATAACTTTTTTCAGCTGGGTCATTTTGTAAATAGAACAAAGCTTTGAGTTGTCACCTAGAAATACTAATAACTCATTGTAATAGGTTTTCCTGCCAAGTGTCATGGCTCCATTGGTTCTAAACATTTGGGAAAGCAATGCCAAAAAGGAACTCGGAGCTTTTTAATCCTATCCTAAGAGGAATCTGCATTTCCTTTTACGGGAACACCAAAGACAACAATATAGTGTTGCGGAAAATGAATTTTAGTGAGTTAATTTATGTTTAGGCTCCTTTTATTTCACTAGGGACTTTTTTTTGGAAAATTATCTGGAATAAAAAAGTTTTTGATATTTATTTTGCTAGGGAACGATTTTCAACTTGTTTAAACCCATTATGAGCAAGCCTACTTAAAATTTTGTAAATAAATCAAGTTCAGATCTAATATCAAATAGTTGGGCTAAGTTTAGGCTTAATAAAAAAATTTGAAAACGAGTTGAACTTGGTTCTAAGTTTGAACTTATACAATTATATTAAGTTAAAGTTGAAATAAAAATTTTAAAAATGAACGGACCTTTACCTTTTTTTTTATATGAAAAATATGACAGGTGATATAGTCATTGCCATCACTGTTAGCACCCATCCCACCACTATTGCTAGTCGCCATTGTTTCATTAGTAATTATTGTTCCACAAAAAAATTATTCATGTAATTTAAATAAAAGAAAAAATTTTCTATACATAGATTTTTTAAAGACTTACAAACAATAGAAAATTTGTCTATGGAAGTATTTTTTGTAGAAAACTTTTCTAAAGAAATGTTTCTCAAAAAACTTTATTTTCCAACAAAACAAACAGAGAGCTAAAGTAAATTACGTTCACCTCCTTTGAAGTTCTTAAAATCTATAGACACATTCTCTCTAGTTTGAATTCATACATAAATCTCCATTCTATTGTTAATAAATTTTACACTAAAGACATTTTTTTCTCTTAAAAACTTTCAACAACTTAATTTTATGCACTACAAGTAATCAAAATACCAAGTTCGTACATTTAAAAAATTCAAAATAAGAGAGATTAATACAAGTATTTTCAAATTAAGGGATATATATGAATATTGGATTCATAAATTAGGAGGTTTTAGTATAAAATGAACCTAGATGGGGATATGAGAATATTCTTTAAAATCTTAAGGCAAGTAAATGTAATTTATTCCTATGTTTATTTGTTTACAAGTTAATGTTATATTAAATTAATGAGTTATTTTAACCTCTACAATTGTGTTCGCTTGTTTTGGTTTAAGAGAACTTGTGTAGGACACATTTGATACGTTATGAATCAAGAATTGGCAGTGGTTTGGAAAAGGAGGCTGGACAAATAATTGGCAAAGTGGAGGACGTGGCCCATCTAGCCAATAGCATCCTTGAACACTTTATTAGAAAAAACTCCTCCAATGCTCTGATTATTTCCTTTTCTGTTTTATGCATTGAAGTGGACCAAGGCAAAGTGCAAAGCAAGCAGTAGCACCCATCCGTCTATCATCTTTAGCTTTTGTTGCCATAATTGACACTAAATATTTGTATTTAACATTTTTATTAGGAAAAAGGTGTGCTGCTAGAATGCAGAATTGAATTTACCGCTTTAGGTTAATTCAAAACAAGTTCGGAATTAACGTGTCCTTTTGGCGGGTTGAATCAGGCTCCTCATTTTCTCTAAAAACATAGGCAAAATGCTAGTCCAGTTCATTTAGACAGATTAGACCGTTTAAAAAAACAAGTATCAAATTAGTATAATTATTCATTAATTATAAAAGTTAAGTTATCAATGTAAAATTGAACGTGCATGTTCCCAACAACTAAACAGGCATTAACACATCTTAAAGCCGATTAGACATTTGGGATTCTAATATGAAAGATTACTTCTTTAAGAACATGCAAAAGATCTTATTTAAGGGGTTTTTAATCTTCCCTCCCCCTCTCCTTCCTTTCCCCCCCTTTTTTTAACGACGTGCAATAGATTCGAAGAATATTTGTGCATGAATAAGTTAACCTTCGCAAACTTCTTCCGCCTTATACTTGGTCATTAAAATAAATTTAAATCCATATCCCACAAATAGACACAAGGTGCTGCTTTTCAAGGCGAGGTATAAAATAGAATGATTTACTTTGTGCGTCCTCCAAACATCTTTAAATTTCTACGTGACTTTTATGTTTGAAAAAAGAGAATGTTATATCTTAACATGGAAGTAAAAGTTGATCTCTCATTTGTTGAATAGCTTTTCAACACATATTAAAAATTATATTAGTATCTTCTGTACCATATATAGAAGATGGGTATATAATTTAAATTTGTGTCATATACCCCATAAAACAATCAAACTGTTCAAACATCCATAATGACATAATAATATATTACTTAAATTATTAGATCTTATAGAGTTCAATGCTTAGTTATGTGCTTAAAATTTGATAATTCCTGTATCTATATTAATGTGATTTTGTGTATATCCATATCAATATCTTAAATTGTTAAAATTAGTAATTGATGTCTTTTAGATGTTAAATTCAATGCTTGATTATGTACATACTAAATTTTAATAACTCATGTACCTAGATCAATATGATTCTTGTACAAACTTCTTATATTGTTGAAATAATACTTTGATAATTTTTAGATGTTAAAGTCAATGCTTGGTTATGCACTTAAAATTTGATAATTCATATATCTAAATCTTTATAGAGGTTCATATCATGTATAGTATATTAAGTGTTAATTTATGTAATTAGCTAGATGCTATCAAATCACTACAAGAAAATTGACTTAGTGGCGACTTTTCTGTGATGAACTTAAAAGTCGTAAGTAAAACAAAGTTTTGTGTGACAACTTTTAAATGTCGTCACTAAATGTTGTTAATAACAACTTTTAGTGATGACTTTTTAATTGCATCACAAAATCTTCACTTTTCAGTGACAACATTCATTTGTCGTTACAAAAGGTATTTAAAAATCATCACTAAAAGTCAAAATTTATTTTATGAAATATGAGAGTTTAAAAAATTCAATATTTAGTTACGACAATTAGACTGTTGTCACTAAAAACCTTTTATAACGACTGTTTAGCATCACTAAAACTAGCAGTTCTGTGACGACATCATATGTCATCACTACAAGTGAAGGTTATATTTTAGGTGCCCAAATGGTGCCTAAAAGTCAGGACTTAGTGACGACAATTAGAATGTCTTCACTAAAATATTTTTGTGATGACTTTTATGCATCACTAAAACTAGAGTTTTTATGACAGCATCATATATCGTCACTAAAAATGAAGGATTTTTTTAGGTGCCCAAATAGTGCAAAAAAAAGTCAGGATTTAGTGACAACAATTTAATTGTCGTCATTAAAAACCTTTTGTGATGAGAGAATACGTCGTCACTAAAAGTGAAATTTTTTTTACCTAGCAAAACGATATGTTGTGGCACATTTCCTTTTCCCTTTTCCCTCCCCCTTAATTTCCCCCTTTCCTTCACAAGTCATAGAGCACCAACTTCTCCCCCTATCTCCCCGATGAATCTAACTCCACCATTGCTGGTGACGCACCACCGCAAAGAACCACTGCCGCGACGACGTCAAGCTCCACAGCGTATCAGCTCTATTTCATCTTCATCACATTTAAGCAAGAGTTCAAACAGGTAATACCTTGGATTCCATGAACCCAATGGCAGAATGGGGATTCCCATAACCTTGATCTATTGCTCATTTTGAAAAGGAATGATTTAATTTGGGTGTTCATCTTAATATGGATTTTCATACATTTTGAGTAATAATTTGTTCATTTTAAATACTGGATTTTGAATGATGATTTAACCTCTATTAGTTTTAGAGTTTCGAATGATAATTTGGGTTATTTTAAGTCTGGATTGTGGTTACATTTTGGGTAACAATTGGATATTCAAATGATGATTCGACCTACTCCAAATATGGGTTTTCGTTGAACTATGATGTTCTGATCCAATTTGGTTAAAATTCAAAATTTCAAACATTGAAGCTAATATGTTTCAAACTGGGATTTAATATTTAGTACTGTTTCAAGTATGTCTCTTACCAATTTTGGATTCAGTGAGAGTTACTCATTTCCATCATTTGGATTTTTGGCTGACTTTGTTGCTCAGTATTAAGGAAAAAAGCTTACCTTGGAGTCTGTTTCCGCCCCCCCCCTTTCCTTTTTTCAATGTGAATTAGTATCTTAGCTTCCTCTGAAGAGCGGAGACTGTTTTAGCATACTTGAAAGCATGTTGGAATTACTTCAGTGAAAACAAATAAAATGACAATGATTTATTATTTATGGATTTATGGCAGTTGCAATAAACAAAAAATCTACGTTTAGATAAGGCAAAAATTGTCTTGTTTGGTTAACTGATGAATCCTAGAATGAGTGTATCCTTGTTAGATAATATTTGTTCTTTTTCTGTTTGGTATGATTAGGATTGGTTTATTAGCTTTTCACAATAATTTAATTCAAATCTATTTTGCTTTTTCATTATGTTTGTTTGATTCTTGTAGTCAAGCATTGGTTGTAGTTACATCTATATGTTTACAGATCAAATAAACACTTTCACTACTTTCCCTGTTGAATGCTACCAATTGTATAGGAACATGCACTTAGTTAATATTCATTTTCTTTTAAAGTAGATTTGAATCAAAACAATAAATCTGCCTCGAAGGTTGGGATGCTTCTTCTTCTTGTTGTTTCTTTCTCTCTCTCTTAGTAGCTGAATATTATGTCCTAATTTCTTCTTGTCTTTTTCATTAATTTTCCTTATTTTTCTATGGTTGAAGTTTGTTAAGATTACTTCACGGTCTGCAGCTCAATGGAGTAGTACTAACTCTAGAGGAATGGTGAGATGCCTAGCTTATTCCACCTTCACATTTATCTTTTATAAGCCACTCCTTACCTTACTACATCTAGTTTCCCCATGAAAACTGATCTTCCTTGGCATGCAAAGAAGATTGGGGATATCCTTGTAGGACAAAGAAGTCATTAGGGACAGATGCTTCTCCTGCAATTGTTGCTGTGCACAAAATAGAGTGTAAGTCACCTAGAGGTTAATACCTTGCCTTACTACAAAAAAAAGATACTTCAAAGATGGGGCAAAAAATTGAAAGAATTATAAATATTATGGGATACCGATGGAAACATTTTTCTCATTTTTGAGTTCTATTATAGTGTTTCAAATAATGATACTATGGAGTTGGTTTGTTTGGGTCAGTCATACTTCATGATTGAAGATGGGGATATGTACGATGCAAACTCTGGATCAAGGTTTCAGTGTAGATCCTTGAATATAAATGAAAATTTGGGTCAAATGCACTACATATTTTCAAACAAGATAGGAGCACTAACAGAAAACAAGATGGAATTTTGAAGAGCCAGTGTACATGGAAAGAATTATGGGGGCTCTTTCCTTATGGCTGATAATAGCACAGGTATTTGGTTTTCTTTTGAGATCATTTCGTAAATGAAGATTGCTAAACAATATGGTATGATGCAAATATGAATATCTCTTATAGCTCAAAATCTTTGGCATTGTCCTTCTTTGCTTTGTTACTGAATGCCTAATATATGTTTATGGCACTTAGATTATGAGAAAATTGTAGTTTTTTTATGGAATTTTGAGAAATGCGCAAGATTGGCTGTTTGACTACCTTGGTTTGTGATAATGGTTGTTGTACATGCCAGTTTGAGGAGACTTGATGCAATAAACAAACCATGGCATTTCGGTAGCACAATGTTCTTTAAGCTGTCATTTTCTATTCAATGAATTTAAAATTGACCCTGGGATTTGAAGCTCTGTATATGTTGTATGAGATGAAGAACTTCCTACAAGTTAGCTGATGCCTTTTTCTTCCTCATCGATTTTCATTTGATTATTCTCATAATTTTCTGCATGCTTTAATGCTTATTGAATGAAATTTCTGTCCTCTTTAACAAATATTCGTGTACAACTTTATGATTGAGTTAGATATTTAGATTGAGTCACATGGTGTTGGCTACATGAGTTATCTCAATAATATATCTCTAAGATTACATTGCATTGACAAGTTTTTCACTGCATATATATCACAAAACTAATTTTTTTTTATGAAATCTCACTACAGCAGTGAGGGGTAAATAGACACAAAAGCTTAAATATGCAATTGCTGTTGATTCTGAACTCATGACAATGTTGCAGAGGGACTCAAATGAAGTTGAAAGGATTGCAACACATGAGTTTTTTCTTACATTGGCTACTTGTAATACTGTGATACCTATTCATAATCGTGATAGATTTTCTAGTTCCAGAACAAGTAAATCAAACGACGATATAGAGGGTATTCATAGTCGTGGTAGTTGCCTCCAGGGAACTTTTAGGTGCAGAACTTGATCAGTGGCAAAGCATGTATGAAGATGCAAGCACCTCATTGTCTGATAGGGCTGCAAATCTACGTCAAACAACAACTCTTATAGAATGCAACCTAAAGCTACTAGGAGCAACTGGAATTGAGGACAAGCTGCAAGAAGGTATTAAAGTGGGTTCTAACGAGTGATAAGCAAGAAATAGCAATTTTAATTGGTCTTTCCTACAAACTTCTGACTTCAGATATACAGCAGATTATTATAAATGGCACATCGAAGATTGATTGCAGAAATCTTTTGGCTTATGCTAAAGTCAAATATTGTGTTAGATCTTCAAGTAGAAACAACCAGAATCTGAAGCACAAAACCAAATGCTGGACATGATGAGCATGTTATTCCTTATGGTGCAAAGTCATTGAGTTTGTCCAAATGGAATCCAAGAAAGGAAGAAGGAACTACTGCTCCACTGGCACTCATAATTGATGGAAATAGTTTGGTTTATATTTTAGAGAAGGAACTAAAGTCAAAGGCAAGATTGTCTGTCCTAATTTGAAGCTTTTGTTTGGAACATTTATTAGGTGCATTGGAATGCTAAAGCATGCTTTTCTACCATAGATTTGTAGTAGTTACATGTTCAACTTTATGGTATATATTTATTTATTTTTCTTTCCCTTTCAACAGCTTTTCGACCTTGTAACTTCCTGTAGGGTTGTGCTATGCTGTCGTGTTGGTTGAAATATTATGGTTACTAGAATCCCTTGATTAAGGTTGTAAATATGGTGATTAGAATTCCTTGATTAAGGGACAATTAATTATGTAATTAGGAATCCTTTTGAAATTAGGAGTTGATTTCTTTCCTTTTACACAAAAGGCACCTTATGTATATATTAAGGGTGTTATTCCTTTGTAAAGAAAATACAGAGATATTCCATTCCATGTTTTCTTCTTATTTTTTTTCCTTTTCCACATGGTATCAAAGCCCTCATCCTTGGGCAATTTTTAAACATTGGCCTTCAGGCTTCAGTGCCAACTTCTCTCTTTTTTAGAACCATAAGTTTTGGGTGGGTAGTCACCTGGGTCATACCTTTGGTACCTTCAGAAACTGTCGACTAGCTCTCCATTCAAACACCATCACCATTTGCCACCGCATCCGCCACCATGTGCCGTTGTCAACTTACTGCTTTGTCACCCATGCGTCAGTGCATAAAAGTCGTGAGAGCTCTGTTGAGCGATAGTTTCGTCTAGACACTGTCGACTGCTCGTTTTCGGCCTGCCCATACTTAGCACCCATTGTCAAGCCTATATTGCCTTCATTGCAACTTCAAACTTGTATTATTTGAAGTTGGCACTATTTTCTTGTTTTCTGGTATAGCACTCTTGTTTTTGTTGCCTTCATTATCCTTACTATTCTTGAAGAGAAAAAAAAAATTGTTGAGCTTGTTCATTACTCACAACGTCTGAAGTTGTGGACACTGCCTCTCATACTACCATGATTCATCCTAAAAGTAGGAAATCTCAAACACCCAGAGAACTTTACTTCATCCAGGTAGCATACTGTTTGAATGGAAAAAAAATTATCTCAAATGGTCTCAATTGGTCCAAACCTTCCGAAAGGGAAGCCAAACTCAGTCACCTTGTAGGAACCAGACCACAGGCAACTAATCCCTCATTTGCTGCATGGGATGAAGAAGACTCAATGATCATGGCTTGATTAGGGAATTCCATGAGGTGAAATCAGCAATACATGTATGTTTTTTACCCATCGCAAAGGATATTTGCGAGTCAGTTAAACAAACTTACTCTAAGGTTCAAGATGCTGCTCATGTCTATGAATTGAAAGTCAAGGCCTCCTCGACTAAGTAGGGAAGCAAATCTATCATTGAGTATGCCAATCTCCTTAAAGGGTTATGGCAAGAATTGGACCATTATTGCTGCATCAAGATGAAGTATACTCAAGATGCAACCACACTCAAACGTGAGGTTGAGAAGGATCGGATATGAGTTTTTGGCCAACCTCAATGTTAAGTATGATCCAGTCAAAGTTCAAATTCTAGGAATGGCAGAATTGCCTTCTCTAAATGCTGCAGTTTCCATTGTTCTAAGTGAAGAATGTAGACGGAGGGTAATGCTTGAACCTAAAATTACTGATATCTCTGCCCTGTTAACTAATCAAACAACCAGTAGAGAAACAACATCCTCTAATAGTGGGAAAGCAGAACTATCCAAGGCATCTGGTGGTGACAATCGCAATAACCTGTGGGGTACCTATTGTAAGAAACTACATCATACCAAGGAGAAGTGCTGGAAGTTACATGGTAAGCCTTCCATTTTGAGTAAAGAATAGGGCTATAAGGGAGGACAACAACAAAATCAAGGAGGGACACATCTAGTCGCCACCCAAGTGGAAGAAAACAAGGCCCACATGCCTCCAGAACTTACTGCCAAAGTTATTAAGAGGCTGCAAAATCTCTTGGTATCTCTTAAACCTTCTCTATCTGCAGGTACCTGTTCTCTAGCACACTTAGGTAAATTCTCTTTCGGGCTTAAATACCTTAGGTAGTGGTTTTTCAAATTCTTGGATTATTGATTCTGGAGCCACCGACCATATGACCCATTCCTCTCATAAATTTGGTACTTATACTCTGTGTCCTAGAAATAAAAAAATAAGTACTGCCGATGGTTCCCTAATCAATATGGCAGGTATTGGAGATATCTAGATTAGCCCCTCATTTGTTCTTACAGATGTTCTCCATATCCCTAAACTCTCCACTAATCTTGTATTTGTTCAGAAGCTATCCCTTGACTTGAATTGCAAAGTAACCTTTTTTTCCTACTCACTGTGTATTTTAGGACCAGGGTTCGAGGAAGATGATTGGATGTGCTAAGGTGCAAGGCGGATTATACTACCTTGAGCTACTTGAAAACCTGGGTAGTAGAAAGAATAAGACACCTCTTTCATTTCTTTCCAAGCATTCTTTTACCAATAAAGACAGAGTATGGCTTCACCACCATTGACTTAGTCATTCCTCATTTAGCACTCTTAAAACTGTGTTTCCTTCTTTATTTAAAGGGCTAGACATTGATAGTTTTCATTGTGATGTTTGTGAACTAGCCAAACATAGACGTGTAAGTTTTCCAAATATTAGTAAAAGAAGCTCTACTCCTTTCTCTTTAATCTATAGTGACATATGGGGTCCATTCACCATTCCAAATATCTCAGGTGCTAGATGGTTTATTTTGTTTATTGATGACTATACTAGAGTCACTTGGCTGTTTTTGTTAAAATCAAAATTTGACATACGTGATGTTCTCCCTCATTTCCATACCATGATCCAAAATTAATTTGGGTACAAATCAAAAGGTTTATATTGGATAATGCAAGGGACTACTTCAATCAAACCTTGTCCTACTACTTTAATCAACAATGGATTATTTATGAGTCTTCTTGTGTTCACACTCCATAATAGAATAGGGTGGTTGAACAAAAAAATGGTCATCTTTTTGGCACCACCTGAGCCTTTTTGTTCCAAACCAATGTTCTCAAACGATATTGGGGGGAAGCAATTCTTACAGCCACTCACCTCATAAATCAACTACCCTATAGAATTTTAGGATTCAAAAGTCCTATGAAAACACTTGCTCAATTCTACCCTGACATTAGTACCACAAATCACCTTGTTCCTTGGATATTTGGATGTGTATCATTTATTCACATCCACAGTCCACATAGAGACAAACATGACCCGCGAGCTATACGATGTTTTTTTGTGGGATACTATTCCACTCAAAAGGGATACAAGTGCTATCATCTACCTACCAACCGATTCTTTATTTCTGTTAATGTGACTTTTGCTTAGCATAAGCCATACTTTACCTAACCTTATCTTCAGGGGAAGACCACATTCTTGGAAGATAATGATAAAGTCATTTTTCTTCTAGACCTACCTTCATCTCAGCCATCATCATCTATGCCCATATCTTCACAGCCCATAAGTAATGCTATAGATAACCCATGATTCTTTTACGTATACTCAAGGAGGGCATATCCTGTTCTTGAACCAGAGCAGGTCCCATCATCAACCATTGACTCTATAAATGAGGTAACAACTCCTGACCCTTCATCTACAGCTGAACCTATTATGGTATTGATTTGCCTATTGCTGTTCGGAAAGGAACTCAAAAATGTACAAAACATCCTTTATATCCTCTCTCACACTTTGTGTCCCTTGAAAAATGTTCACCATCTCATAGGGGGTTCCTTATAAGTCTAAACACTATGTCCATTCCTACTACACTACCTGCGGCCTTATCCTGCAAACATTGGAAAAATGCCATGGCTATTAAAATGCAAGCTTGGAACAAAAATCAGACTTGGGAAGTGGTGGACTTACCTAGAGAGAAAAAGCTAGTGGGATACAAATGGGTTTATACTATAGCGTAGTAGATGGCACTCTTAAGAGGTATAAAGCTAAATTAGTTGCCAAGGGATACACTCAAACATATGGGATAGACTATCAAGAAACTTTTGCTCCTATTGCCAAGATGAACACAGTCAAAGTCTTGCTGTCTCTAGCAGCCAACTATGATGTAAAAAATGCTTTCTTACATGGGGAACTTGAGGAGAAAATATATATGGAAATTCCACCTTGCTTCAGTGAGAATATAGGCACCAACAAAGTATGCAAGCTCAAGAAAGCATTGTATGGACCGAAACAATCTCCTAGATCTTGGTTTGGGAGACTCACTAAAGTTATGATAAATATGGGATATAAATAGAGTCAAGGTGACCATACTTTCTTCATCAAAAACTCAGAATCAGGGGGAGTCATGATTCTCTTGGTATATGTTGACCATATGATTGTGATAGGAAATGCTGAGATGGAAAAACAAGCCCTAAAACATAGGTTGGCAAAGGAGTTTGAAATTAAAGAACTAGGGAGATTGAAATACTTCCTAAGACTTGAAGTTGCACACTCCAAACAGGGAATCTTTATTTCCAACAAAAGTATATTGTTAACCTTTTAAAAGAAACAAGAAAATTAGCCTGTAAACCAGCTATTACACTAATAAATCCTAATCACAAACTTAGAGAAGCAGAAAGGGGTGTAAATGTTGACAAGGATATGTATCAACGATTAGTTGGAAGACCCATTTACTTATCTCACACTAGGCCTGATATTGCCTATGCTGTGAGTATAGCAAGTCAATTTATGCATAATCCGAAAGAGATTCACTTGCAAGCTGCTTATAGGATACTGTGCTACCTTAAAGGAACTCCAGGGAAAGGAATCTGTTTTAAAAAAAAGTGATGGGCTCTTACTTGAAGCACATATAGATGCTAACTATGCTGGGTCAGTGGTCGATAGGAAGTCTACCCTTGGGTATTGTACTTTCCTTGGTGAAAACCTAGTCACATGGAGGAGCAAGAAACATAATGTTGTAGCTAGGTCCAGTGAAGAATTAGAATTTTGAGCAATGGCACAAGGAGTTTGTGAGTTACTGTGGCTGAAGATTATTTTGGAGGATTTGAAGATTAAGTGGGATGGTCCTATGAGACTTTACTGTGACAACAAATCCACAATTAGTATTGTACATAACCCAGAGCAACATGATAGAACAAAACACATTGAGGTGGACAAACACTTTATCAAAGAAAAATAGGACAATGGTTTGATCTGTACACTATATTTTCCCACCAATTCTTAACTTGCAAATGTGCTTACCAAGGGCTTGAGTAATCCTCTGTTCCAAACAATTATTGCCAAGCTAAGAATGGATAATATCTACTCACCAGCTTGAGGGGGAGTATTGAAATATTGCGGTTATTAGAATCTCTTGGTTAAGGTTGTAATTATGGTGATTAGAATCCCTTGATTAAGGGACAATTAATTCTGTAATTAGGAATCCTTTTGAAATTAGGAGTTGATTTCTTTCCTTTTACACATAAGGCACCTTGTGTATATATTAAGGGTGTTATTCATTGTAAAGGCAATTAAGAAAATACACAGCTATTCCATTCCACGTTTTCTTCTCTGTTTTTTCCTTTTCCACACACCCTTGTTGAAAGCAAGAATTTTTGATCTGATAAGGAGTCGCACTAATGATATGACATTGGCTAATGATGGTAAGTTCATTAAGATGAGATGATATCAACCATCATTTGCATCTGGTTTTTCTTTGCGGCCTGGGTGATGATGTGTTTGTCTGTAGGTCAAAGTGATTAAGCCTCTTTGTGCTAGGCTAGCGTAACCAGTTGCAAATAAGATTTTATTCAGTATGGAATTTAATCCCTCTTTTTGTTTTGACTACTTTTAATAGGGGCCAACAATGTGTCAATGATCCAAATAGCATATGTTGGTGTTGGAATCTGTGGGCAGGAAAGGCGTCAAGCAGTGATGCCATCAGATTTTGCTATGGGACAATTTCAATTCTTGAAAAAATTACTTCTGGTGCATGGACACTGCAATTATCAGCGTGTTGGTTGTCTAGTTTTGTACAACTTTTAATGGAGATCGAGATGCTGACCAAGTCAATGTTCCCAAATACTCTCAAGATCCATTGAATGGAATTGGCGGTCTAATGACTAGGGCAAGGACAAAGAGGATGAAAGAGGCTTTACAAGGCTTGATTATGGAAGTGGAATACAAAGAGTCTGCTCTAGAAGATTCTAAAACTAAATTCGAAGATTTCAAAATTTCACCAAGGATGGTCAATTATCTTTTTATGCAAGGGGTAGCTTTGGAACATGAAGTTGGATGCAAGGATTTAATTA
>JASKGM010074392.1:0-15552 GCA_034509205.1 Ceratonia siliqua
GAAGAAACCTATAATATAAACAATCTTCAACTCATTTCTAGAAAAAAAAACCCACAATATAAATAAGGAAGCAGCAAGATATGGGATGTTACAAGTGATCAATAGGGATCACTTGATGATTATGTGATGCTTGAAGTTGTTAACCTCTCGCTTGAGGAACCAGAAATTAAGGCTATGATTTTTACTGATGACATAGATGAGAATTATGATGAAAAGGTTATTGAGGCCAATTACGAAGATTACAATAATTAGTAGAGTAACTGGAGTTTAATATTTTTTCTTATATACAGTAAATATGTTAAAGAAGGGATATATTAGAATGAATAGATGATAAACCTTGATTGTTTTTTTTGTTGTGAATGAATAATTAGAATGACTTGGTAATATCCCTTGTAATTGTATTTATTTTTAGAGAGGATATTAGTATTTCATATAGGTGTAGTTCGTATCCCTATTTTTGGTGAGGGGATATATGTAAATGTTTAATATTTTAATAAAATATGAATTATTTAGAATTCTATTTGTGTTATTTGATATATACACACACATACACACACACATATATATACATATTGTGTCATGTCTTACTTTTTTTAGAATTTTCTGTGTTTCGTGTCTCGTGCCGTGTTGTATCCATGTCCATGCTTCCTAAATCTTGTTAAATTATTATGTACACTACCTAATTCATGCTCGTGCCACTACTAACCTCTCGTCCTCCATGTTTTTCATATTCTCCTTTCTTTCTCCTTTATCCCTTGGCCCCTGGTTTATTTGTGGGCTAATACTTCAACATTTTTTCCTCTTCCACTCTCCGTAACTTCACTTAGGATCTTTTCCTTTGTATCGGCATTTTAGGGCCTTGTTGATTCTCCAATGTTGACATCATAAGACTTGGTTGTCTACCTCATTTTGCTAGTAGGAAAAGTGATTGTGGATTCCCATAAATGGCACCAATGGCGAGGTCAAGACCCTATTCAGGGTGATATCTTGAACTTCTGCTTTGATGACTTGCAAAACCAAGGGTTAGAGGCATGGTGGAGCTTAAACTCTAAGGTGCATTCCAATGATGAAGTCAGTAAGGTGATTGGAATGGAAGTTGATCATGCAATAGTTAGGACAAGATAATGCATAATGGTGAAGGCTTTCATTTAATAAGGGAATGTCAAAGGGGTTTTTGGTCTTTTCCATTATGATAAGTAGCATAACTAATTATACGATTCCATGATTATAGGATATTCATGCCAAAACTATTATGTCTAGTATTAAATAAGAATCACGCGTATGTTATAAGTTATGTCTAAAGTTGTCAAAATGGGTCAAACCTGATGGGTTGACCTATTTAACTCACAAAAAATCAAGTTTAACCCGGATCACTTAACCCATGGGCCAACCCAGTTCCTTTATTTTTTAATCCTTGTATAATTTTGTCATCTTGAATTTAACCCTAAGGTACACGAAATTTAAATGCTTCAATTTATTTGATATTTATATATGCATACTAAAATTAAATGTAAGATTATTTTTATTTTATCAGGTTGTCAAAATGGGTCAAGCCCGATGGGTTGACCCGTTTAACCCACAAAAAATCGGATTTGACCCGGATCACTTAACCCATGGGCCAACCCACTTCCTTTATTTTTTAACTTTTTCATTTAATCCTTGTATAATTTTGTCATCTTGACTCTAACCCTAAGGTATATGAAATTTAAATGCTTCAATTTATTTGATATTTATATACACATATTAAAATTAAATGTAAGATTATTTTAATTTTATCTTTTAGGAAATTTATAAACTAATTACTATTAATGAATTTATAAATTAGAGCGAATTAGCAATTTGATCCTCAAAGATACACTCTATCTCAATTTGGTCTTTCAAAGTTGATTTATCTCAATTTGGTCCCTCAAAGATACAATTAGTCTCAATTTAGTCCCTCTGCTAAATATGGTTGATGGAATGATGACGTGACACAGACGAAAGTTTATTGTGGCAGTGTCAGGATGACGTGACAAGGATGAATGGTGAACTTACTACTAGCCAAGAAACGACATCGTTTAGTTGTGACATGGAGAGAGCAAACCAGCCAAAAACGACACCATCTATGGTTCCCCCTTTCTCCTTCAACTTGTCCTTTGAGCACTGCAGAGGGAAGGCTCTGAAAAGGAAGGAGCTATCTGTTCAAAAAATTACCGTCATTCTCATCAGATTATCCACGAAGGAAGGATCTCCCCCTTGATTTTCCCCTTCTTTCCCGAGGATTACTCCATGTGTTGTCGTTCGAAGGAATTTCCCTAATTTTCCAACTTACCAAATGGTAATGAGATTCTTATAACAACTTGTTTTTAGTTTTAAAGGCAAAACAATCCTTACAAGTTTACTAACTTGCTTGTATCAAGATTTGGTTTTTCAACTTTAGAAGTTTGGATTATGGAGTTTCACTTAGACAAAAAGAAAATTGAATTACTCATTGTGTTAAAATAATGCAATCCCGCAAGTGTAATCTTAATTGTGGATTGTTGTAGAGTTGCCTGAATAATCAATAGTGGCATATTGAATCCCGTGATAGGTGAATGTGTAAAAGGTATTTTGGGTATGTTATATATTATAGATAGTTCATTTGCCTCATTAGTTGTGTTCACCAATGTTTATTGCTCTGCTTAATTATGAAGATTGCAAAAACATATTCTGTTTAACTTTGTTAATTTTGTTGGAAAGCTTGGCTTTATAACTTTGAGCTATTGAACAATCTAAAAAATTGTTTAGTCTGAAAGAACTTTGGTATTTTATGATATTTAATTTGTTTTAAGTTGCACCATGTATTTATGCATTGATGCTTTAATGTCACAGAATGCTCTATTTCAATGTCTTGATAAATTTTATACATGGCCAGAGGATGAACATTTGCATTTGTTTTTATTTCTAGTGCAGTTCAGTGAAGACATTTACTTATGAGTGCTTGAACAATATTGTGAGGTTAATCAACAGAGTATCAGCGCTTTAGTTGATATTACTACCTAGGAAAGCTAATATACTTGAAGAATTCATGGTTGGGAGCTCAAGCCTTCATTATGAAATTTCTCTATATAAAAAAACTTGCATAGTGTTACCTGATATTTGATATGAATTGTTGAATTTGTTGTTATTAGGTTTAGCCTTTGAGACAAATGGTAATACAATATAGTCAAAGAGAAACTTGTTTAAAAGTCATTAGTTCAATTATGAGAAACCTTCTCTCAATGATCAAACCAGTATTATATTCTTTTATTATGGTTAATACTTGAAGTGGGTTATTTGTGATTTAGTCAATCATATTTTGACCTCTTTGGGTATTTCTAAGATTGGATGCATTCAGTGACACCCACTTTTAGCTTTTCGTTATGTGTTCATGTAACTTGTGGCTGTACATTTTATGTGAAGTGTCATTCTTGTGCTGACTGGTATTTTATTCCAGATTTAGTTACATGCGTCATGATAAGAAACATGGGTCTATATACAAATCTATTGAGGCTTTAGACAAGATGGGCATGGATAGCATAGAAACAGGAGATCTAGATGCTTTCAATAATTATAAGACTGAGTATGGAAATATAGTATGTGGCAAATTTTGAATGGATATTTAGAATATTGTGGCAAATTTAGAATATCTATTAGAATATTCTAATGGATATTATGTATTTTCTGGGAAAAATTTTGAAGTACTATATAATTTACTTGTATGTGTTTTCCATATGTCACTTACACAAAGCATTAAAGAGATAATGTCATGGCCATCCAGGAGTGATCATTTCCAATTTTTTGTGCTTTCAACAGTGACCAAAAAAGAAGTAGTAGATTTAAACTTTGAAGATTGATATCCAATTTAAAGCATTTAAAGTTGGATTATGAGCATTAAATAGAAGAGGCCATGGCCATTTAGAAGTGACCATTTCCCCTTTTTTTGTATTGTATGACAACAATGTAACCTATAAATGACAGTTTGACAATTTGTACTGTATTGTAAATGACAGTTTCTACTTTTTGTACTGTATGACAGTAATGTAAGCTGTAAATGAAAGTTTGACAGTTTGTACTATATTGTAAATGACAGTTTTCACTTTTTGTACTGTATGTCAACAATGTAAGTTATAAATGACAAATTGATAATTTGTATTGTATTGTATTGTGAATGACAGTTTTCACTTTTTTTTACTGTATGTTAGCAATGTAGGCCTTTTGCCCTTCTTTTTGTGTTTTTTCTTGTATGAATGATCTTCGTCGATGCCCTCATCAAGACTAATAAACTCTTTATACTCATAAGTGTCTTCTCCTTTAAGTGGCCTCTCACCAATGTTGCACCATAGGGCTTCAAATCTATTGGACCTAACATTAGGGACATCAGTAGCTATACTCTCTTCATTTAATGGGACCTCATCGTGCAGTGGTTCCTCTTCATCTTCACTTGTAGCCTTGGCAATAGTCTCTACAATATAAACCTGCATGTCATCACTTCACTGCAAACATGATTGTAATCACTACCCTTATCACTGTCAACTTCATTTTGCTCATCTACTTCTACAACTTCAACAACATTAGGGGTATCAACTAGATATCAACATACAAGTGAAGTTCATCATGACCCTTTATTGCATCTGCCAACAATATGAAATCCCTTTATTGCTTCATGCTTCATTGCACAATAAGGAGAACCACTAATTCTATGAATTTGAAAGTGGAGATAGCCATTGTAAAGTTTAATTAATATTTATATGGTTTCAACAACAAATGATGGTGACCCCATAAAAGTCAAAGACTTACTTTTATGAAGAGTGCTTTAATCAAATTAACTATTGGCTCAAAGGTAACAATAAAAAAAATTAAATACATAGCTAAGAAAAAGAAAAAATAAAAGGATATATTTTTAAATAATTTAACAATGCTTCAAAGAATTATTCCTTCATATTAAAATCCTAAAGTACTTGCATAACTCATCTAAAAGTCCAAAACAATGCACATAGACACAAAGAAAGAAAGAAAAGGGAAAGAACCATAAGGCCAACATATAACCCCACTTCTTATGAAAGTTAGCCATGGGACAAAGAAACTACTATATCTTAAGTTGAACATTAGATTTAGACAAAAGTAAAGATAAAAATAAAAAATCTAGGGACCACAACAATATATGACATTGGGTCCACAACATATTATGTCATTATTCTAATAATTAATTATTTTGTAATATTATATTTATGTGGGGCACAAAAGAACATTTTCATATTGTACAGTCTTTCCCCCAACACCCTTGTCCCTTCTTAAGAGGACACCTGAATTTTTGAGTGTATCATGTTTTTATCTCATGTCCCTTCTTAAAAGTGCCTTAATTATTAAAATTTTATCTCATGTTTTTTATATCATATATGCACTCTATATGTCACTTTTTCTTTAAATCGTGTCTATCATTATTGTTTCTGTAATTCAAAGACATTTGCCCATTCCTTAAGTTCTCTCCAATTATTAATTGCACGTTCCTTCCTTCTTCCTTTTTTTACTATGTTTTTTCCTTTCTCTGTGCTAAAACAACATGGGACAATGGAACATGCTTTTAGCAATCAAGTTGGAAAGAATGGAACATTAAAAAAATCAGATTATAAACGGTGGAAGGACAAACACATTTGAAATAAAAAATGTAGAAGGACAACAAGGATAAAAGGTGGTTCCCATAGCTAGTAGTAACCTTCGAGCATGCTTGGACAATGGAAGATAAAATGGGTGATGCTTTGAGCAACTAAAGAATCACCAAACCCATGATTGAACAACAGGGATGAAGAATCACTAGAGCTAGGCCACGAACCCACGATCGAGTAATAGGAGGAAGAATCACCTAGTTAGGATCACAGGGAAGGAGCTGAGATTCTGTGAATAATGGTGGAAATTTCATCCTAAAACGATGTCGTCTGGGAGGGGTTTTTTGAACCTTACCACCTCAGCCAAACGACATCGTTTTTTGGCAGCAGCAAGTTCACCATTCAGCCTTGACATGTCATCCTGACACTACTATGCTGGACTTCCGTCTGTGCCACATCATCATTCCGTCAACCATATTTAACAGAGGGACTAAATTGAAACAAATTGAATATTTAAGGGACCAAATTGAGACAGATCAACTTTGAAGGACCAGATTGAGACAGAGTATATATTTGAGGGACTAAATTGTTAATTCATTTTATAAATTATGTTATGACTTAGAGTCATCAATTTTTTATTTTTGTTATTTATTATCAATTTATAATGTTTAGTGTAGTGTATTTGATAATAGTTAACTATAACATATGTGAACTTTAAATACTTGAATTTATTTGATATTTATGGATATTTTTATGAATATGAATTATCATATAATATTTTATTTTAATATTTAGGTTATTTGAGTTCTTTTTTTATTTTTTAAGAATATTTGATACAAATTATCGTATAATTTAATATTTATGAGTTTTCTAGCTATTTTATTATGTTTTTGTTAGATAAGGATATGTTTTCATTAATAATTAATTGAAGTTTTTTTTTTACTTATATATATATTTTTTAAATTATTGATAGATTAGTCCATTTAACCCAAACCTATCATAAGGCGCCTAGATTCCCTTAGGTACATGACAGGATCTAGTTAAGTGTGTAGTGTTGGATGGGTAAGCAGGCCTTTGAGACCTTTCAATTGAACAGGATTCAGACATATACTTAACAGGATTCGAGTCCAATCATAAGTGGGTTGAGTTGACTATCGACCCACTTGCTTATAAATGGGCCCAGCCCACTTAAGTGGCTATTCTATGGTGGGCAAATGCAAGTGAGTTGGTTAACTCACTTTCACAATTATAATATTAAAAAGTAAATCACAAAACAAAGTAAAAAATTAAAAATATTCTTTTATTTTCTTTAGATTCTTTTAAATTTCCTTAAAATAAATTATAAAAAATAAAAAAATAAATTTAAAAGTTTAAAAATACTCCAAAAATATGGATACTTCTAGAATATGATAGAAAACACCTATTTGGAGAGGTCCACTTGCAAGAAACTCGACCCTTGGTGTAATATCCAAAAATTAAAAAAGAAAAAAATGGTGAATGAGGGCTCGAATGCAAATAACTTAAACTTGAAGGACTAGAGGATAAATTGTAACAAATTGAAACTTATGAAAATTACAAAAGAGCCTTTCCTTCCCCTCCCCAAATACCCATCTGCAACAAGCCCCTCTCTCTCCAAACTCTCCCCCTTCGGCGCACTACTGGAGGAACTCTCCATCTCTCTTTTGCTTTTTCTCTTCCCCACCGCGAGTCCCTCCCTGTCCGTCACCCATCTCTGTCCGATAACCACCGTATACGGTTGCCGTTGAAGTGTCGTGAACGGTAGCTCCGGCATGTTGACCGTGATGTTCGTTCCTTACTGCAATTGCTATGGTGGTTTAGAGAATTTCTTGCAGCCATTCATTTTGTTGCAATCCAAGGACGTGTGGGAAACTTGTCTTCAAGTTCCCATCTACTGTAAGTCCATCTTTGTGCCTCCTCTATTCAAGAACCCAATCTAAAATTTCTAACTTTGGGGCAAAAAAAAAAAAATGACAAACGTTTCATAGGTTCACTCCCATTTTTCTTATTGGGTTATTGGTTTCCCTAAATTTTCTTGATGTATCCCCAGCAAGTGTATGTTCTCCTTGAGCCCTTACAATTCAGAAATTTGTTAATGGTAATAACTCTATTTTCTTGAATTGTATATATGTTGGGGGCATTTTGTATTATCTCTTTTGGATTACCATTCTTCCAGTTGACAAACTTCAAAATTTTTAGAAATTTTTCCTTGAAGCCACTAACAAAGTAAGAGATTAGTTCATATATATGTATATAAGCCTCCAGTTTTGAAAATTTTGTAGTGGTGTTCAAATTATATATAAATATTTATACCTCTTAGAAATGTAGAATTTCTTAGCTTAGCTTCGTTCTTGCTTTTTGGCACTTTAGAATGGAAGGTCAAAAAAATTTAGAACCTCTTATATTATAATTATAGGGACGCCTGAAACAAATTCTTTGGAACCAACTCAGCTCTGAAGTAGAACTATTTGGAGATTTGTTACTAAGTTTTCAAATTTAGCAACGGTGAGTGGATTCTTACTTACTTCTGGATGCCTGAATCATTAAAGTTTACTTTGTAGTTAAATGTTATTATTTGAACATGAATTCAGGAATGATTTTGAGAAAAGGGATATATATATATATATATATACACACACACACATATATGTGAAATTTATTATTATGTTCCACAATATGAAAAGTATCTACATATTGATATTGGGAAAGTATAAATGGTATGAGAATTATGAAAGTGATTTAGAATTGTATTATAGGATTCGTAGTAGAGTGGTGGTAGAACCACTAGGTGCACCTAGGTCGCAACCTTTATCAGTTGAGGGTAGTTCCTGATAAATGATACTTCTGTCAATGAGTGTAGTTCCTGACAGAAGATTGAGTTTTATTATGAATGGTTTCCTCCATATGAGAATGCTCTGGAAGGAAACAGGAAATTTGGTATTTCCCTTCGGTGAGTACAGTTCCCGAAGGTGAGGATCGAGTTACCCTCCAGTTGAGTTCTATCCTCTAGAGTAGGAATACTATTTTCTCAGTTTGGATTCTCTCCTTAAATTGTTATGGATCCATGGAATTTATATTTTTATTACAGTACTTCTTGACATAATATCTTTTTAAATTTCACATTATTAAATATTATTGTAATATGATAGTGAGATATAAATTATTTTATTTCCCATATGTAAGGTGCATTATATTGAATTTATATGTATATTTTATTGAATTTATTTCTTTAAGTACTGAAATGAGGTTCCACATGATTTAACTGGTAATGCACTTTACACCTGGGAGTTCATGTAACAATTGGTAGGTCCGATTTTTTATTCACTAAGTCAGTGGACTCACCCCTCAAATTTTAACATTTTTCAAATCAGGTTACTGGTGATTTTCCTTTGGCTCCGCCTGCTCCCTTTGAACTCACCGATTGAATTGGTAGGCACAACTTTGAGTAAAGGTGGAGTACTTTAGTGAATAGTAGACATTGTTGGATATATTGAATTCTTTTGCATTTTCTGAATAAGGGTCTCGGTCTGTAAATGATAACTGCATAGTATATATGTAGTTAGTAGATACAATCCATGTTGGACACATTTATTATTTTCTGTTTAAGTCACTGAGGCTTTTGGTTCATGGTGGGCTGTCCACCTTATTTTTACAGATTTGTACCCTGGGATAGTCTATATTTTAGGGGAAACTCTGTTAAAATTTTTATTAAATTATTGACTTAGAAATTTTTATGAAAGTATATTTAACTTTTATTATTCATTTAAATATGAGTGTTAATGATATTAATTGCATGAGTATTTTAGGTTGGTAGGTAATTACCTGAAGGGTGATTTCCTACGCCGGTGTTACAACGTGACGGCAAGTGAACAACCATAAGAATTATGACTTTGGAGCGTGTAAAGGAAAATGCAGAGAAAATGAGAGTTGCCACCAATTAATTAGAAGGATAATTGGGATCCTAAAAAAAAGAAAGGAAAACTGGCCATTGAAACCAGAGGAAGGGTTCAGGAGTCTAATTACATCTGGGGAAGGTGTTAGGTACCCCACAACTTCCATCTCTAAGGATAGTTACCTTAAATTGTTTGTGCTTAAAAAATTTAAATATATTTTAATTACCCCTTTGTATTATTAATATGATAAAGTAGGACAAAGATAGTGAAAGCAATAAATAAATAAATAGACCTGCCTTACCAAGTAAGTGCCTACGTATTCCAAAAGGGATCAATGTCAACGTAGTTCGAAAATGATTTTGTTAAGTTGATTAAGCGAAAAGACATTAGGACATTTAGGGGAAATTAAATTTTCACTTAAAACTTAGACAGCGAATTAAGGCATTGGAGAGAACATATATCTACTAAATGCCTGTGAAAACTGAGACTTTGGGAAAACAAACTTCCACTAAAAGTCTATGGAAAACAGAACTTTGGAGAAGATAATCTTATACTAAAAGTCATTTAAATATTGAGTCTATAGGTAAGATTGAAATTTATAAAATTAATAGAGCGAAAAGAGATTTGAAAGAGATGGGGCCCAAAATGTATTCTTAGATAATTAGGGGCTAAAAATGTAATTCTTGAAAATTAAGGGGTCAAAATATAGTTCTTGAAGGTGTAAGGGTCAAAATGCAATTACTGAAAGATTGAGGATCAAAGTGATATTATTGAAAGTATCAGGGGTCCAAATAGAATTTATAAAAGTATTAGGACAAGAATACCATTTTGAAAATACTGGAGTTAGAATGATATTACTAAGGTATTTTTGTCAAAATCTTATTTATTTATAAGAACACGGAATTTTGTTTAAGTTCAACTCTTGCAAACATTTGACTGGGCCATTGGAGCCAATTTAGAAATATTAGGCTTTGAACTCTCTTCTTTGAAAATAATTCCATTGGGCCCTTAAAGCCTAAATTCTCAACCTCGACTCTCATAACCATTATATTTTGTCCAGTTTGGAATATCCCCTAAATCGATCAAAATATACCTTTCAAATTAGGATCAATCTTGGTTCCAAACAAAAAGATACCCAAAAATACCTCAATATCAATCTTAAACTGAATCCGAATGTAAATATTATACCTAATTATGATTTAACTCACTCATCACGAAGCTTGAATTTAAAATGCAATTAAGGTTATATTAGTGATCCAAAACATTTAAAACTCCAACTAAAATCATTTTCAAACTCAAAATGGTATGGAATCAACACTTCAAGGACTAGGCACACATCCAAGATTAAATCAGCATATTCGTGAATGCGTAAATTTAAAACCAAATCGCATAAAAGCGTGAACTAGATGCTAGACTTAAGTTTAAATCTCCCATTCTAGGATCAACTTTCAAATGGTAGCTCAATAAATCCAACAAACCAGCATGCCATCTTAATTTCATATCGTAAACCTCTAGTCAGATTTAGACACACAAACACCCCTACATCAAATGGTTCAAGGTTGGCTTGAAACCTGAAGGAAGGAAAACAACTCCCTTTAACCAATCATAATTTCAACCAGAAGCAACAGACCAAGGGTTCCCAAAGTAAGAAATTCCACAAAATGGACTATTATGACATGTGTTCTGAAATCACCCTTACAATAAGAGTTGGGTTAGCGTCATACCTATGGCCATATCAGAAACCACACCTATGTGTACTGATTGAGCATTAACCCAACATCCTCAAGCAATGGTATGTACTAACACAGATTAAATTATCATGCAAAATCAGATTGGCATGTAACTGATTCAGAATCAAACTACTTTAAGAACAATAGTATGCACCAATGTAGCATAAACACTTCACCTGAAACCATATGAACAAGTGAGTGATTTAGAATAAGCAACCCATGATAGTGGGCAATTAGCAGAACTATTAAGAGCAATTAGGCATAATCCAACCAAAATCAGGACCAATTTTGAAACCAATGACCATTACCCTAGTAAAGGATAACAAATCTCGAACAAAATACAAACAAGTTCATTGAATTAGATATCATCTAAACCCAAATCGAAATTAACATAGACTAAACAAAAAAGAAACCGATACCACATCCAGTTTTAGATAGTATTTACACACACAGCTATAATCAATTAAGAATTAGAAAACTTTGCGGGATAAAACCTGAAATTCGAATTTACAAAGCACGAGAATTCCTCCTCGCTTAATCCTCGGCCCCTTTCAGCCTCTTCCTCTCTATGATTTTCAATTCATGCCTTTGGACTTCATCTCTTCTCCCTTGGTTTTGCTTTATTTTTCTTTAAGGAAGACCTTTTTGATTCTTGGTCTCCTCCTCATTAAAGCTCCTCTCTACTTCTCCGGTTTCGTGTTCTTCGAAAACTCCCTTTCTCGGTGATTTTCTCCCTTGGATTTGTTCATTTTCACTCTCAAAGGCCCCTCTTTTAATCTCTAACCCCTCGCTTCTTATAACCCACTGAGGAGACAGGATCTCGGTCCCCCCAGTAGAGAATCCCGTGAACAGAGGGGTCCAGAAGATGAAGTGCAAAGGCGTGGCAGATTTGGCGATGGAAGAGCAGAGAATTAGAGGAAAAAAAAGTTGAGTATGTTGGAGAAGGGGACCAGCTACCGGTGAGGGCTGTGGTGTGGAGCAGAGACGTAGAGGGCGTGAAGATGCAGAGAGTACTAAGAATGGAGGGACAAAGTGGGTTGGCTGGCAGAGAGAAAAGGGAGCAAAGGACGTAAATAGAAAGGGATGGGGAGAGAAGACACATATTTAGGGATTTAGGGATTTAAGTGGATCTGGGTCAGGTGTTGGGTCGGTCCGGGTCAGGTGTTGGGCTGGACTGCTGAATTGGTTGGGAGTGAATTGGTGGGTTGGACCCCCTTCTCTTTTTTTTTTGTTGGTGCATTAGGCTGGTAGGTTATTAGAGTGGGCTGGACCTTTTTTTGTTGAGGGTTGATTTGGCTGCTAGAAAAAAAAAGGTTTTGGGCTTTTTGTTTTTGCTTCTTTTTGCTTCCTCTTTTTTTTAACTTAATAATAATAATTAATTATTTTTTAGACTTATAAAAATATATACGTATTTTATTTTGATTATATTTATTTATTATTACTATTATTATTTTATTTATTATTATTATCATCATTTTTTTATGAGAAATTCATTAAACACAAAAAATTCAAGGGTCATCCAGACAAAATCGAGTGTTTACAGTCGATCACGTGTCTTAAAGTAGGGCGTGACACCTAGTGAGTACATCCTTTATAAGAATGCCTAATTCACTTCCAAGTAAACTTATTTTCATATTATTTTTATACTTTTTCTCATATTTATTATTTTATTATTATTTATCAATAATTTATCAATCATATTTATTATTATTCTACAATATATCAATAATTAAGAAAAGAAATATGAAAGAGACGTGAAAATAACTTTTCTCTTCACTCCTCAATCGAGAGTCAGTCTCGAACTAGGAGAATCATCAAAAATTGTGAAGTAGCAATTTTCTAAAGGGTATAACTATGCTACTGCCCTATTTTGGAATGGTAGCATAATAATTTTTGTTCACACCTCTTATTTTTTTGTTATTTTTTAATATTAATTGATTATTTTCTATGTCATTTATTTTTTTGAAAATTTTTAAAAATATTTTTGGATATGTTTTGAAATTTTTACTTATGAAAAAGTAGGTTTTAGAAAAATGATGAATGAACAGTATAAGAAATGTAAAAAAGTTCAAGAAAAATCCAAAAATATTTTAAAAAGTTCTCAAAATATATGATAAAAAAATAATTAATACCAAAAAATAAAAAAAGAGGTAAGAATAAAAAGAATTATACTACCGCCAGCATAGAAGTTTCCTTTTCTAAATTTTAAAAGAGTTAACACGATTGTAAATTAAATTTTCTTTTCTCCCAGCATTAATATGGTTGTACTAATGCTGTTCTCTCTTATAAGGTGGAAGCAATGTTTTAAAAACTGAACCGATCATTGAATCGGTAAAGGTAAAAGGTCACAGGTCAATGATTTTACTAGAGTTGAACTACGGTCGAACCAGATTTTAATTAAATAATATTTTTAAAAATTTAATTTATATATTATATATATAATATAATATATTATATATGATAATATATTAATATACTTAAAACATCATAAAATAATTTTGTTACAATTAAATAAATTTATAATTTTCATGAAATAATATTCAATACAATATCTTCAATTACAAAAAAATAATTAACTTATCATAAATCAATTCATATATTTACTTATTGAGATTATTTTATTTATGTATTTTTATAAATATTTTATTTGTAAATGGTGATTCTTTGTATCTTAAATAACTTTAAAATGTTTGTTATCTTAAAATAAGATTAAAAAAAATTTTATAAAATATTTTTAAAATATAATATCTGAATTAAAAAATATTTTAAAATTTATTTATTTAATGGTTAATACTCCTTTACCGCCCAGGCGGTAGGGGAGTTTCTAATCTTTTTTTGTATATTTTTTTGATTTTTTTAAATTTTTTTTACTTTTTAAAATCAATTAATTAAGTTTTATATCATAAAATTTTTAAAAAATTTTTAAAGATGTTTTTATATTTTTTGTAAAATTTTTTAAGTTACAAATGAATAGCAAAAAAAATTATGGATAAATAATAATAGAGATATAAAAAAAATTCAAGAAAAAATTGAAAAATATTTTAAAAAATTTTGAAAAAATTATATAAGATAAAAAATACTTAATTATTTTTAAAAAATAAAAAAAATTTAAAAAAAAAAAAAAGTAAAAAAAAATGAGAGTGATAGCTTAGAAAAATCCTTATTTAATTTACACAAAATATGAGTTGCAGTGTGCATAATGTGCACCATCATTCCACTCATTGATACACGAAATGTGGAAAAGACGGGGAAGTCACGTCTTCTCACTACCATTTCTGACTTTGGCCATTTATTTCCATTTATTTTCATATTTTCATTGCATTTTCATTTAATGCCTCTATCTCTCTTATTCATTTCATTTTCATTTAACCCCCTTTCTCTCTCCCTCATATATGGCCTCCTGCAAATCTCAAATATTGCCTCCTGCAAATGTTCTATCTCATATTCTCGAATTCAAGTAGCAATGGCAACTCGGTTTCCCTTTTCTTCAAGCAGCTGTGTTGCAACAGGTTCCTTGAATGCTGTTTTTGGAGGTGTTTCGGACTTGCTAGTGGTATGATCCTTGGTTAAATCGGTTAGACCAGTTAGATCAATTTTAATAACAATGGATAAAAGTTTGCTTTTTGTATTTTTGGGTTTACTTGACAAATGATAATTGGGCTCTTGAAAGTGTTTTCAAAAATATTTTTTTATGAAAATAAAAAATTTATTTGGTACATTATTTATTTTATTTTCAAAAGATTGTAACTAAAAAAATAAAAAATAAAAAAATAAAAAATCAGTTAAAGATATTTTTCTTATCTTTTGTCCTTTTAAAAACGCGGATACATTAACAAAATAATTTTTATCAACAATAAAATTATAAATATATGTTTTCAAATAAAATTCTTATTCCTTCCCAATTAAAAAAAATATTCTCAAAATTTACCATTAAATAAGTTTTTTGCTTTTATTTTGTTTGTTTGGAATAGTTTTTAAAAATTATTTTTTTACTTTTTTATTGTGTGAAAAAAAAACTTATTTGAATTATTGTTTTTATCAATTGTTATTTGAATTATTGTTTTTATCAATTGTTTCTAAATTTTTTTTAAATTTATAACAGAGAAAATAAAAAATTAAGAATAAATTTAAGAAAATAATAAGGTTAACAAAAAGCAAAAAATGTTTTTGTTTCTAACATTTTTTGAAAGGGCATTTATATAATTTTTTTTATAATTTTTTTGATTTTTTTATTTTTTTTACTTTTTAAAATCAATAAATTAAGTTTTATATCATAAATTTTTTTCAGAATTTTTGAATATGTTTTTG
>JASKGM010074403.1:0-15552 GCA_034509205.1 Ceratonia siliqua
TTGTCCAATATTATTTTATTAATAAATGGGGTAATTATAATACAGTAAAATTTTTAAGCACAAACAATTTAGGGTAAACATCCTTAGGGATGGACGTTGTGGGGTGCCTAACACCTTCCCTATGCGTAATTAGACTCCCGAACCATTCCTCTGATTTCAAGGGCCAGTTTTACTCTCTTTTTAAGGATCCCAATTATCCTTCCAATTAACTAGTGGCGACTCTCATTTTCTCTGCGTTTTTCCCATACGCGCCCTAAGTCATAAAATAATGGTTATTTCACCGGCCGTCAAGTTGTGACAAGATTGCACAAAATCATGTCCAACAAGGCATGTTGAAGTGGATCAGACCCAATAAAATACTATCACAACGTGACGGCCGGTGAAAAGCCATCATTTTATGACTTTAGGGCGCGTAAGGGAAAACACAGAGAAAATTTGGAGTCGCCACCAATTAATTAGAAGGATAATTGGGATATTAAAAAAGAAAGGAAAACTGGCCCTTAAAACCAGAGGAAGGGTTCGGGAGTCTAATTACGTGTGGGGAATGTGTTAGGCACCCCGCAACGTCCATCCCTAAGGATGGTTACCCTAAATTTTTTGTACTTAATAATTTTACTGTATTTTAATTACCCCTTTTTATTAATAAAATAATGGACAAAGATGAAAAAATAAATAACTAGACCTGCCTTACCAAGTAAGTGCCTACGTACCCTTAAAGGGATCAAGGTCAACGTAGTTCGGATAGTTTTGTTTAAAATGATTGAGCAATGAGACGTTAAGATATTTAGGGAAAATTAAATTTTCACTTAAAACCTGGGCAATGAATTAGGACATTGGAGAGAACATATCTCTACTAAATGTCAATGAAAATTAAGGATTTGGGAAAATGAGATTTCACTAAAAGTCCTTAAAAATGAACTTCGGAGAAGATAAACTTCTACTAAAAGTTCTTTAAACTTTGAGTCTATGAAATTTATTAAAAGTAATGGGGTGGTAAAGGGATTTGAAAGAAATGAGGGCTAAAATGTGACTTTTAGGAAATTGGGGGCTAAAATGTAAATCTCGAAAGTATGGGGTTAACGTGTAATTCTTGAAAGTGTGAGGGTTAAAATGCAGTTACCGAAAGATTGGGGGTCAAAATGATATTATTGAGAGTATAGGGTCAAAATGAAATTATTAAAAGATTAGGGGTTGAAATGCAAATTTTGAAAATATTGAATTAGAAAGCCAATTGATTATATTTTTGCAACTCTTTATTTAAGTCCTTAAAGCCATGAAAGAAATAATGGGATTTGAACCCCCTTTTGAATCAATTGGGCCTTTGAAGCCATTTTATTGAGAATTGGGCCTTGAACCCATTGGTGAGAATTGGGCCTTGAACCCAATGGTAACAAATGACTATTTGAGAAATTTTTATTTGACCTATAATTAATTGGGCCTTTGAAGCCCACAAAAAAAAATACACTTTTCTTTTATTGTTGGTAAAAGAACAAATTGCATTGAACACTCTTTTGTCATGCTAGAACAAACTCCAAAAAAAAAAAAATAATGAAAAAGGATAACAATAATGTGCAACAGTAGTTCTATAGAGGGAATTAGGAAGAAAATGCTATGACACTATACCATCCACATCTCTAAATTAATACGAATATGTTATTACTCTATACAATCCGCATCAAAATTAATATTATATATTTAGCTAGCCACAAGATAATGTCAAAATTTCTTCATACCATAAGCATTTACCACACATCACAATCACTTTTAGACCCTTAATTGCCATCCCAATATTAATGCTTTCCTATAGGAAATTAACCCTCTGCCTTTATGTTCAAAATTTATATTTTCATTGCAAACTCAGTGAATTTAGATCCTAATAATTAATGCATATCCAGAGGGAATATGATTAGGTGTTAAGTCAAGATCATTCGGTAACTCACAGAGGCTATGGTTGTCCATTATGTCATAATGCGAGGTTCTTGCATCAACCGGTTTAAAATCCAGGGTATTGATGTATATAAAATCTTAAACAAACTAAACCCAATCTATGCATTATGAGGAAACAATAGGTCCTTGACTATGGGGAAGGAAAGATTTCAACATGACAAATCATAGTTTGATTAACCCACAGGACTAGAAACAAGACCATTCACAATTAGACCAGAAATTAAATGATATATGGAGAACCAAATCCAGAAATTAAGTGTGATTCAACACATGCAATAATTAACAATCAATTTCATAAACTTGTAAGAAGGATAACAGTGGGTAACTGTAAGTTCAAATGAAATTTTGAATTGAAGAAGCCAAACATTTTGTCTAATTGGAATGTCATAAACAACGAATGGCAGGCATTCTAGTGTGCATTAGTGATAGTAAAACAATATATTCCCACCAAACAAGAGGTCACATGATATAGAACAGTCTAATGTGAATTCAGAGAGTGTATTATAGCAAAGTTCCATATCTAGAACAAAAGTGATTAAGATGAAATTAGGAGATCTATGCCTCAAACAGAGATTAAGAATCCAGTAAAGGCAACCAGTAATCAAAGGCTAACAGAGATAAAATCCCCCAATAAGGCACACAATGACCCGAGATTACGAACCCCCTTACAATTCATTAACCAACCAAAAGGATTAAAAATGCACTTCAGGATGACATAATCGAACAAATTCTCCTAGGTTGGTTTAGTCTTACAGAAACACAGGATTCCCCTAATCAGAGGTATACAAACCTCTAATTCGGGTTTCAATCTACCATAAGCTTAATCAATAAGAGTATACCCTCTTTTAACGAAGGAAAAAACCCAAAACCACAGTAGAATTAGTACCTTTTCAAATGGGGATTCCTCGGTTTCCCGATTTACAGTTCCTCTTTTGCTCTTTGCTCTCTAACTTCGGTTTCCTTTGTCTCAGCTAGAATTTCTCTTTCGTCTCTGGTTTCGTCTCTCTTATTCTGTCCTCGTACTCTCTTGATCTGGTTCCCCTTTTATAGCCACTTCGTCCCCCTTACTAGAGTAATCGTGTCGAGGAGTTGGCTGAGCAGGTAGATCGAGGTGATTGCAGAGGAGTAGAGAAGTAGATTCTGAGATAGAGAGCCTAGGGCTGCAAGTAAGTATACAGAGGATGGTTGCGTGAAGAGAAGGAATTTCAAAGAGTGGGTTTGCCAGGGAGTGGCACCGAGAGTTAAAGGTCCCATCAAGAGGGGAATGGAGAGAGGGTGGTCACCAAGATTGTTGAAGGCGTGAAGATGAGGGATTTGGGGTTGATGAGATGGTGAGCAGTGTAGTGGTTTGGGGGAAAATGGGTTGTGTGTGCAGAGAGTGGTTTGTAGATGAGTGGGTGAGTGATTCAGGAGAGTGGTTGGCACAGCGATGAGATGAAGATGAGAAGTGAATGTGCAGAAAGGAATGGGCGTGAAGCCAGAAATGAGGGAGAGATTTTGGGGAACCAGGTTTGGGTCAGGTGGATCCGGGTTATGGGTTGGTTACCAGTTTGGAGTTTGGGTATCCGGGTGAATTGGTTTAGGCTCCGGAATTGGGCTTAATTGAGTCCAAGTTTGAGGGAGTTGAATTTGGGCTAGTGGGCTTCTGAGGGGTATTAGGCTAATGCAATGGATTGGTTAGAAAATGAGAGGGATTGGACCAAATATTGGGTTTGGAGTATATTTTTCTTTTTTTTAGTTTTTCTTTGCATAGAATTAACATAATGACAAATAATATAAATAAAATAAGATAAAATAAAATAAAATAAAGGATAAAAATAGGTGTTTACAAATACTATATCCTATATCCTCTCCTAAAGCACACAGCAAGGAAATTCATTATGAGGGAAATCACAAGTACAGGCTCAAGCTCGAAACTTTTTACAACCTTTACCAAGGTAACCTCTCAAGTACTAGATTTTACGAGCTCACCTAGCAAACTTTTCTTACTAGATTTTTCTTACAGGAAACCTAGTAAGCCTAAAGTCCGATTTAAGAAATGATACAAATAAGCTCAATCACTCCCGAGGATAAACAACAAGGTAAGGCTCAAAATAGTAGCTATTTCAATTGGTATGCTCAGCAGACTTTCAGTCTTTTTCTCAAGTAGATAATGCTTCATTCTATTCTCTATTACTCTGCAATATATCTTTTTTTCTCTATCTCAGCTCTTGTATTCCAGCTATATATATATATATATATATATATATATATATATATTCTTGAAGATGACTGTTACTCCTGGATCTTTTATCCAAATTTGCACGCTCCTTTTGATTTTGAAATATGATCATGGAGCTTCAACTCATAGCATAAAGTTGGTATGAATCTTTCTGTTGCTTTTCACCTGCCGTTAAAGTAGTTAGTAAGATCTTCTTTTGGAAACTACATACCTAAAGAAATGATAATCAAAGTGAATAATAGGTAATAGTATTGTATTTGTACGTTTCAAAAGTTGAATAGTACACCATTAAGAGCATTTAATGTTTGCAATTTTTGTTAATTATTTTATATTTTGCATAGTGGAAATGTAGCTCTTTCTACTCATAATCAAGTTCAAACGAGTAGTACACTTTGTAAAATAGTGAGTAGTTCTTACATGCTCATTTCAATAGAATTTTTAAGAAAAACTTTTCTTATTGAGCTTCTTTCCTCTAGAAGAACTTTCTTGTTTTCTTAAGGAAATTTTTTCTTACTTAGATTTGCTTAACAAAATTATTCTTTCTAAAAGCAGAGAAAGCTTCAACATAGTTGAATCATCAAAACATATTTCAACATTTATGATAGGATTTCTTGCAATTTCAAATATCATTATACTCAACTAGGATAATGCAATTGATAAGGTTGTTGAGCTGTATAGTAGCGTAGGTAAGGTTCTTGTATATATAGTTGGCTTTGTACACTGTTTATTTCATGAATGATAATATAGTTTTATCAGAGGGCATATTCAATTTTCCATTTCATGAACATTCCACATCGGTGATGATGAGGAGCATTCTTAAAGGGAGATCCACCTATCTTGAACAATAGTTATCCCTTAATTGTTTTGCATAAGGGCTAGTTGGATTGGCATACACCCTCCAAAATTGTTTGGTTAGAAGTGACTTATTGAAAACAATAGTGTTTTAGATACCCAATCCGTCCATATGCCTAGGAATATATAATTTATCCCACGCAATCTTTTATGCCCTTATATATTACCTTACCAAAAGTAGGATTCGGATTCGGCCATGTTCTCATCTTGGTTATTTATTCACTTTGAACGGTCAGGATGTGCCCCTCATTTTCTCCCCTCCTATCCATCCTAGCCATCCATTCACTTTGGACGGCCAGGATTTCAGGAACATGACCAGGCATGTTATTTGTTAACATGACCGGTCATGTTATTTGTTAACGACCGAATCCATTTTCCAAAAAATTCGCAATTTGCTTGTCACATATATGAGCGTAGCTTTCAGGTAGTTGCATAATAGAGAGCTAATATACAAGAGTGGAAGCCAAAACAAATCTAATCAGGGTTAACCTTCTTTAATATGATAAAATTTTTGCTTTCCAAGCCTATAGACAACAAATTTTGTCGACTACTCTCTAATAGCACTTATTTCTTGGGGTAAGCCGGATCTACAAACGAATCCAAATACATTCCCAATTTTGGTACTTAACCCGAAAGTTCTCTAAATAATTTAATCTAATGATGGGTGCTTGGACTAAATGTCATTTTTTATTTAAATGGGTTCATTACAACATCAGAAAAAATTCCAAATGTTTTCAAAAATAGAAACATCTTACTGCAAGATTATGATGTTGCTTGAAAACAGTGACGAGGAGGGCAAGGGGGCGGGCCTTGGCCGCCCCTACCCGATACCAAGACTTCTCTTTGGTTTCTCAAAACTATAGAAGATGCAGCCATAGTAGAATATTAGATATCCAACTCCCACGACTAGTGCTGAAATCTTGAAAAGTTGTTTCCAAGTTAATTCTGCAGGCAAAAAAGTAGTCATGCAAGCTCCAACAATTTGAGCACTATTATGATTTCTTTTAGCGTGTATTATGATCAAGTCCCAAATCAGGCTTTTAATGAATCCGACCAAAATTTTATGATTCTCCCTCTCTCACACAATTCGGTCCCCTTTAGGTGATCTTAACTCCCTCAATCTATTTATCTAGTTCAGCGTTCATAATATCATGAGATAAAACATTATCACATAAGATAAATAGATAAGGCAATAGAGGATCACCTTGCTTAGTCTGTGAGCTAGAGTGATTTTGTTGGTCAGAGTGCCATTAATTAGAACTTGAAATAAAACTCTACATCGATAATTGTTTTCAGTGATATTGGAATTCCATATCATTTAAGACCGCATTCAAAAATTGCCAAAAAAGCCATCATAAGCCTTCGTAAAGTCCACCTTATGTGCTATCCAATAATCTTTTTGCTTCTTGCATGGGTGAATAGTATTCAAATTTTTAGTGACAAGGACGATGTGTTCATAAATGAGTCGTCCTTTGACAAAAGTGTTATGGTAGGGCGAAATAAGATAATTCATAATAGGCTCTAGGCGATTTATTAACACTTTTGAGATGACCTTATACGCCACATTACGTAAACTAATAGGTCGGCAATCCTTAAAGCTCTGTGTGTATGGGTACTTGGGAATGAGAACAATATTGGTCAAATTAAGCCGTCTTAATAAATGGCCACGACTTAAAAAAGATAGTACCATTAAAATCAAAACATTACCCATGAAATGCCACTCTTGTTGAAAGATCAAGGTTGGCAAACCATCAGAGCGAGGTGCATTGGTAGTTGGTTAAGGATGTTTCGGGCTCCAATAGTAGACTAGTTATTGGTCAAATTTTCCTCATAGAAGTGGTTTGATTAAAATCCCCAGTATAAAGCCATGGCATAGAAATATCAGAAGAACATTGTTTTAGGAATATCCATAAGACGTATCTAATGTTTCTTAGGAGGTCCATACACCAGAGTCAGTAGAGCAAACCATCTTTTATTTGAACATCATAGTTACTTGTCCACAAAAAACCCATTCCCCCACTCTTACCTATCGCATCAATGCAAAAATATCACTAAAACCCCATTTGCATTTCAACTTATTTATCTTGACATATTTACATCTCGTTTCAAACAAAAAAAACGCAATCCAGGGAGTGCTTACCCGAGGCTGCCTAAACCATTTCACTATAAAGGGGCAGCCTAGACCTTTTTAGTTCCAACTAATCACTTCATTGGGACCTAGGAGGTTGATATAGGTTAACTTCCTATAGCCCCAATGATGAAAGACCAGAGGTAGAGGAATGAAGGTTGTCCATAGAACGCGGATCCAACATCATCAAATCATGCTTGCTAGGATAAAGTTATCATCTTGCTCCACAATTGGTTCCATAATACATAGCTTTATAGCTTTCTCGTCTTTATCCGTTGCAGTCCACTCCAAACATGCTCTTTTCCTTCCTTTATAACTAATGGTACATGGACGAATGTCCCTTGCAGTTAAACACGTTGAATTCTACTGCTCGATATTTCACATCCTTCCACTCATCATGTAATATTTCACATCCTCTCTTGGGCTGATATGATGTACGCGTCTCTTGCTTTGTCCGACAACGGGGCTATCCATTTGTTCGTTGGGCCTTTGAGGAAGTGATGGCTGCCACTTGAAAACCACTAAAGCAATGAAATGTTGACCATTCAAATATAAAGGCCCAATTAAATGGATGAGTACTTATGGGCCAAAATGAATTAGAAGCCTATAGTAAATTCCCCTATGTACACCACACGTAAGTGTGGAAGAAGGAAGAAATCCATCCTTCAGCCCATGTTGGTATTCCACAGCCAGTAATGCAATGGAGCAATTTGGACGTGTGTAGATGAATCACGTGGCCTCTAAATGTTTATGTCACATGCAAATTAGGGTATTGGGTTCGCCACCTCATCATGCTGAAATTGCATGATTAGATTTGACTCAAAATGGAAGCTCAAAGCTGTTCTTTCAGTCATAGAACTAGATTTTGGGTTGTACTCATTATGAATTTCTATTCTTGCGTTAGTGAGATATACTTTAGACCATTTGGCAGTAAGACCCAACGCCGGAAGTTCCCAAATGGGTTATCTCTCCCTAGCATTCCTCCAACAACACTGAATGTAAATGTTCCACTTGAATACCGAGTTAACCATATTTGAGAGTGTACCATCCAACCCGCCTCTCGGAGGGGCTAGACGGGATGGCCTGTCAAATATGGTGGATTGGTGGGCCAGCCCACCTAAATGAATATTAATATATTATTTAAATTTTTGATATAAAATTTTGTAAAAACTATAGCCTAGTGGTAGGAGCTAGAAGTTTTCAATGAGAGTATGTGAGTTCAAGTCTAGCCACAATTTCATTTAATTATTTTGTTACACCCACCACTCCACCATGTGATGCGCGCACATGAGAGTTGTTGCCCTAATGAGAGACTAAGGAGAGATTGCCACTAAAAAAAAGAATGGGCCAACTTGCCCCCAAATGGCGGGCTAAAAAAATCAAACCCATACCGTCTCATTTGTAGGGTTTGATGAGTTGATTCAACGGGTTAAGTCTATTTTAACAGTTTTAATCTAAGATCATCATCATGTTTTCTTTGATGGAATTTTGGCATTGGATCATGATCAAGAAAAAACTCCATCTCCTCTAGCTAGGTCTTCTTTGGGGTCGTCATAATCTTCCTCTACATCCATTGTTGCATCCACTGTTGCATTCCATGGATCAAAGGGGAAGGTCATAAGTGTTGTTTCCTGAGGCAGATATTGAAATCTCACTTGGGTTGATCTTCTCTCATAGTGATAAAAATAAGCTCGGCTTTGTAACAAAGTGAACCCGTTGCAAATTAATAACGCATGCAATTGGAAAACGGTTCATCAATTCTTCCTTAAGCAAGAGTAATTCTTGGTCCACTCGCTCCTTGCTCTAATCACAATGTGCATAAATATGGCCTATTCTTCCACAAGTCTGACAACTTTGGGCTTCATAGAATTTTCCCTTTTTATTATGTAATGAGCAGTCAAAATATATACTAACCTATTATTTTTCATCATAATTTGTGGGACCTTCACTGGAGAAGCTAAATCTGTCTGTTAAGGGCTCTAAAATTGGCTGGATGGCTACGTCAAGAACCAGGGGAACCAATTGGCAATCCAATGCTAATTTGAAATGGCACTCTTTGTCCTTTAGGATCACAGCCTTTAATGGAGAAACCAGACTTTGCCAATATATCCTTCCACCAAAGCGGGCATTTAGCTAGGCATAACCGGGTCCAAGTTTTAGCTCAGATTTACAGTTCTGGAACCTTCCCAAGTTTCAAATATAAATAACTATATAATTTTTTGAAAAACAAAAGTGCAAATTATTGTTTGGTGTCCAGTGGGATACCAAATTCTTCCATGATACTCTATGGGTACCAAATTTTTAATTAGTATCGGAACACTATTTATATTTTTTCTTTTTTACCCTTTATAAAAATAATCATTCTGTTATAACTATAATAAAATAATTATTTTATAATTGAATGACTACTTTGTATAAAGAATAAAAAAGAAAAAAACAAGTAAATATTGTCATGACACCAATTAAGAATTTAGTACCATCAAGCACAATGTAGGAATTTGATGCTTAATTAAGGACTAAAAAATAATGAGTATGTTAATGATTTAGTCTTCTAAATATGTATTTTTTCTCAATTTAGTTTCTTAATTTTAAAACCTCTTAATTTAATCCATAAATCTTACTTTCATCTTCAAAGTGGTTCATTTGTTAGATAATATTAACAAACTTTATAATGTAAATTAATCAATTGTCGAGGTAGCTATTAAGTTGTTGAGTTAAAAAATAGACATCGTTTAAACTAATTGAGAGTATTCATTTACGCAAGCTAAACGTGGTCATTCCATCACTGCAACGGCATTCATCTACTGTGTCATTGCTCGAAGATTCGCCCACTTTCACCATTGCAATCGAGAAGGTTTGGAACCCTTTTCAGCGAGAATTTCCCCGGTAGGTACCATTGTTTGCAGCTGAGTCTCTACCTGTTTCCTTTCTGTTATTTCACATGAATATTGATTTATGTGGCATCTCTGTATTATTGCATTGTTCTTTGACCTTTTTCTTCTTTGTAAGGTGCATGGAACTACAGTTGTAGATACGCTGCTTCATTTCTTGGTGGATCTATGAGAATGACAGTTTCCATATGAATCAAAGATCGAGAAGTCAAGCACCAGGAGCTCCAGAAAGAGCAAGAGGGTACCCGATAAAAGCAGCATAGCTACTCAGAAGTGGAAAGAAATCTACAATCAGGCCAGAGCGAAGATGGCATAAAGAGAACCTCTGTAGACGTCAAAATGAATGGCTGCAGCTTGGACCACCCTTGCTACTTGTGTGCTTATGATGATAAATACGGTTTGAAGCTTTCCCAGTGAACACTGGTGGATCCACTTGTAATGGGGTGGGGTAATGCCCCACAACAATTTTTTTTACTTATTTATATATGTATAAAACAAATTTTGACCTCAAAATTTTTTGTTTTAACTTGACTAAATTATTAATTCAAATAAAAAAGTTCTCAACACAATTTAAACAGCGCCTTATCGCCTTTCATATCATGTAAATGAATATAATAGAAGAAATAACACATTTTTAAAAAAAAAATGAAGCTCGTATTTAAGGTTTTTTTTAGGAGATTAGGAAGTTCAACTAATACTAAATTTGAAACTTATTTTATTATATTTTTTAAAAATTACAAAAAATAAACTTGTAATAACTTTAATATTTATTATTTTATTATGTTACTGACTTATTATGATATATTTACCACTATTCTTAATATTGTATTATTTTGTTATTGTGATTTATATGATTCGGTAATTGAATGTTATAAAGTATAAAACTTTATAATTCTTTCAAGTTTTCAAGTAGTATGTAATATATTATGCAACCAATTGATTTAGTTCCATACATTTATGGCATTTTCTAAGCTACTCCAAGAGTAGCCATACTCTTACAGTAGCATTTTATTTTTTATTTTTCTTATAATTTTTATTTTAAGAAACAATTTAGAATAATATAAAATATCAAAATATTTTTTTTTCTTTATTTTTAAATACATGTTTTATGGAATTTTTTGTTTTTGTTTTATTTTTTATAAATTCTTTTAAATTATTTCTTAAAATAAAAATTATAAAAATAAAATAATAAAATACTAGTAGCTTAGAAAGTACATTTATTTCATGTGTGATTGTATTTTTTATTTTGAATGTACTAAAAATAGAGAAATATTTTTAAAAAAATCAATATTAGAGTCTCAAGAACTTATTAAAGTGAAAATTTTATTTACACCATTAAGACCATTCATAAAAAATAATTCTTAAAAGATGAAAAAATAAAGAGAGATATTTTTGATAATGTTGAAAATAAAATTTTTTGCTAGAAATAAAATATACAATAGTATAGGAGATGAACGGTTGAATAATTATTTGATCAATACATAAAGAGATATTTTTGATAGTGTTAAAAATAAAAAAATTATATAATATTTTTAAAATATAAAAACTATTTTTAAAATATAAAAATACGTAGGGAATAATTATAATTTATATTTTTTTGTCAATAAAAATGATAGAATTATATATTTTATATAAATAACATTAAATATAATTAAAAATTTAATAAGGGTGAAAATTATTTTTATATTCTTTCTTTTTTTCTTAATAAATTACCTCCATTCCACTGCTTAAAATTTCTGAAATTGCCAAATGTCAGTAAAGTTAAAGAGAGGTATAAGGACTTATTCATGTCCTGAATATCCCAATCATATTATAATCCCTAGTTGCCAGATTATGATGATATGGCTGGTAAGTTCGATGCTCTCATGGGAGAACGTCTAGAAAAGAATGACTACTGTGGAGACACACAACTAAAGTAGAGTAGGAGGCATGGGTACGCACTGGCACTGTTCAAATATTGTATTTCCCATTTAAATAGCTTTCTGTAAGATAGTCTTTAGATATCATTGAACAATTGACACGACAGTTTTTCTACTTCTGCTACCTGTTCTGAGTCTTTTGATGTAATAAGTTCAAAACAACTGCTGTGTAAATTGGAAGTCTTGTGGGACCATAGGACTTACACTAAAAGCATCATGTTTTAGATTCACCTGGAATTACATAACAGGAACAGTCCATTTATGAACAACGACACCAACAATGAAAATTTTCACTGCTGGATTGGGTGCAACATGAATGACTGTCATCAACTGTGGACAGTAACCTTCACATCAAATGCAATGGACAATAACCTTCCTCAAGCATATTACTCATACATCAAAAAATTTACACTTTCTTTATACTTTTATTATTAATAATTGATTTAATATAAAATAATAATAATAATAATAGATAATAGATAATAATAAAATAATATATATAAAAAAAGAAATAAAGATAATATAAAAAAAATAATGTACAAGTAATATTTTTTATAATAAAATATTAATAAACAAACCAATACCAAGATAAGTATTTAAAATGAACCTTAAATATATTAAATTAATGTCACATTTCATGGAAACAGTTCCCAAAATACACATTCCAGAGTGCCAAAACAGTAGGCATCCAAAACTACAAGACATGAACGGTACCCAAAAGATTACATCACCATCAATGTGCCAAAATTACAATAAGCTAATTCCCAAAATATGTGCACGTACATCTAAACTTAACAGTACTCTCCAGGGCACATGTGATTGGCATTTTTTCATTTATTGGTACTTTTTCATGTAGTGGTTTTTCTTTGTATAATTGTTCTTCTTCATTTAATGGCGCATCTTCACTAATAACCTTCGCAACAGTCTCTATAATATATCTAAGCATGTCATCACTACTGTTATCATTTTCATTGCATTGCCTACTGTAGTCATTGTCCTCATCACTTTTAACTTTGTTTTCCTCATCAATATCTCCAACTTCAGTATCATTGTCATTACAATTATCAAATTCATCTTCCTTATCGCCAACATTATTTTCTGTTAGGATGTCATTGCAAGATATGGGACTTGAGTTCCATATCGGTAGTATGGGCTACTGGTGTGGAGCTTATATACCCATAGACACCCTTCCTCACGAGCTAGATTTCGGGGGTGAATTCTACTCAGGTGATTGTATGATTTTCTTTCGCCACATTAACGGCATTATCATCTAGTAATGACATTTCAAGAACATCAAGGGTATCAACTGAATGCTCAACATACATATGAAGTTTATCATGACACTTTACTACATCTACCAAAAATATAAAATCACTATCATTCTCCGATTTTCTAAGTCCTTCATCTATACTCATGTCAGGAATTAGAAACACAAAATTACCCAAAGTACCATATCGTAATTCATTTAATAACTTTACAATAACATAGCCTGATAATCATCCATTTCCTATTTATTCCAACGATCCTCCTTCCCACCCACATAAGTAAGTGGTAGGCCACAACTAAACCGTCCACTATGATGCAAAACTATGGTAACAAAGTGTATAGGTATACTGCAAAAATAGATAACCAAATATTATTACAAAAACATATTTACTTAAGCAAACACTATTAACTCATTTTTTTCCCATAACAGTAGATGAATCACAGCCACATAATGCACATAAAAAATAATAGAGGACCACAACCACATAACTCAAATGCAAAACAGTATAGGGATCACAACTTGAATAAATAGGAAGAAACAAAAAATGAAAATACAAAACCATTGGGACCACAAAATAAACTATTCTTCAAGTGAGATTCCAACCTACATTTTCTGCAATGTCATCCAAAAGTGGAGATGAAGTTATGACGCCATTGCACAAGTAGATACCTCAAGAATCTTCGACTATGTCCACTTCAATAGGCATCCAAGGGAAATAGTGGAATGCTCAAATTGGGAAAATAGTGGAACTCGAGAATCAATGAATGGCAGAGAGGAATCCGAAGAAAATAGTGGAACTCTAAAATGGGGGAAATTTTTTATTAGAAACCTTGAAATGAGCCTCTGATTTTCGAGCATGGAACGATGCTACTGTTATGAACGAAACTTCGAGTAACAAAGCTGCAATGGGGGAATGAAGCTTCAAGCAATGACACTATAGTGATGGAGTGCACCGTTTACTGTGTGTAAATGGGTACTTTCTACTTGCTGAAACGACATTGTTTCTCCAAATTAGCAACTTAATGGTTACGTGGATAATTAGTTAGTCCACGTTATGAAATCTGTTAACACCAATTTCTTCTGCAAAAATATACTTAGAAGCCATGAATTTCTTCATAAGATTGTAACCATAGATAAATCTGCACAATGACCAATACACAAATTCCATAAATTATTTATTATAGTCGTGATTGTCCATTATATTCTCTACATTATTGAATTCAATCCACTTCTTGGACTTGTAGAAAGTCATGAAATAATACAATACTATCCCAAAGGCAATAATAAAAGCACTAACCATATAAACAGTTTTGAAAGCAACAATCATTACATAGACCAAAAGCACAGATGGCATCAAGCACATTATTATTAGACCTGGTAAGCTAATGGAGCCTCAAATGACCTTTTTAATGTTGGAAACTTCTTCCTTAACCAAAGGTAAAATGCAAACTCCAAAAGCATCCCCAAACTGTATAAGAAATTCACTGTACATATGATTACTGTTAAACTCAAGTAAGATACTGCAAGTACTATTACTGTTGAGATCAAAATGCCCATCCAAGGAGTATTAAACCACCTTGATTGTACTCCAAAAATTCGTGGTATAAATCCTAAATCTGCCATACACAAAACCTAGTATGTAGCACTACTCAATTAGGCTTCAAATAATCCAATAATTGACAAAACATCACCAATTTTGACCCAATATTTCAACCACTCTCCAGCAATAATCTCAGCTACCTTTGTAAAATATTTGTAAACACTTGATTTTGTCTGAATAATTTTTAAAATTTTAAAAAATAAAATTTTTTTTAAAAATGATAATAATGAAAACAAAACACAAAATTAAAAAAAATAAAAATTAAAGGACAAAAAAATTTAAAAAAAAATCAAAATAAAAAGAATAAAATGATAAGAAGAATATTTTTAGGCACACCTCCATTACTTTCTTCCTTTTTCTGTCCTTCACAAACCCACGTGACTCCCTCTCATTCTCTCCAATCTCACCCACTCTTTGTCTTCCATATGCCTCTATCAAAATCTCACCCACTCTCTGCACAATACTTCTCTGCGCATCTACTCTCTGAAGCTCTTCTTCTTCACGGCAGCATGAGTCACACGGCAGGGGGAGGTGAGCCATATAAAGCAAGGCGAGATCAAGAGCTTAGGAGAGGGAGGCAGAGAAGAAAAATCGGTGAAGGAAGAAGGGGGAAGCTAGAGAGCAAACCAAAAGAAAAATATGAAGAACAGAGGCTTGAAAAAGTGAGGGTTGTCTGAAAAAGAGGAATCAAGAAGAAGAAGAGAGAATCAAAAGGGAGATTTTCATT
>JASKGM010074424.1:0-15550 GCA_034509205.1 Ceratonia siliqua
TTCCACAATTAAGCCTTGTAAAGCCTCTTTCATCCTCTTTGTCTTTGCCCTAGTCATTGGACTGCCAATTCCATTCAATGGATCTTGAGAGTATTTGGGAACATTGACTTGGTCAGGATCTCGATCTCCATTACTTTTCAAAGGAATTAGTTTTAGTGTGTAATAGATACACAACACCATATCGTGAGTAGTCATCAATGAAGGTTATGAAATATACATAACCTCCTTTAGCTTGAATGTTGATTGGTCCACACACATCAGTGTGTACCAAGTTTAGAACATCCTGCATCCTTTTACCCTTTGCTTTAAAGGATGATTTGGTCATTTTACCTTCAATACATGATTCACAGACTAGTAAAGAACACTCATCATGTCTAGTAAAGTACCATCCTTTACTAGTCTACTTAGCCTATTTTGATTAATATAACCTAATCTCATATGCCATAGATAACTTTTATCTATGTTATATTCCTTGATTCTTTTAGACCTAGGTAAATTTGTTTATACAATGTTTGCAATCCAATTAATTGGTTATGGATAATATAAATTATTCCTAGTAAATCCAAAACAAATTAAAATTCCATTCAAAGAAATTGTAATCACATTACCAAAAGAAATAGAATATCCATAATTTATTAAACAAAAGACAGAAATCAAATTTCTGCAAAGGAATAAAATAAACATTATCCAAAACTTATAGCTTATTATTCAAAAAATACAAGGCAATGGCTCTCACTGCTCGAGATGAGACTATTGTGCCATTTACCATCCTTGTCTGAAACTGACCCTTAACCAGCTTTCTCTTTGTTTGGAACCCTTGTAAAGAATTACAAACATAGTTAGTAACTTTAGAATATACTCTTTAGCCATTAGTAGAATCATCCACTAGATAGACTTCTAACATGTTTAGAAGACCTGTACCTTGTTTATTCTTCATAGTACTAACGTAGGCCTTACTGTTCCTCTTCCATTGTCCTTTACCACCATAGTGGAATCACTTTCCCTTGGTGCTATCCTTCTGAGCCTTCTTTTTCATGTGCTTCTTCTTTGGCCTAGTTGATTTCTTGGCATTTTTCTTTTTATTGCCTGCCCTCTTTACCTTCTTGGGCTCTATAGCCATCACATTTGCCTTTGGGTTCTTCATAATATCAAGAACCTCCTCATAACTTATAGGTCATTCATCAACCCACTAAGGGTATAGTCCCTGCTATATAATTTAAAGTCCAACTTAAATTATAAGAACTAGGGTTTAGACTATGAATGATCATAGACATTTGATTGTTCAAATCAATCTCAGCCCCATATAGCTCAGCCTCATTAAGACATGAGATTAAGCATGTAATCTCTCACTGGCTCCCCTTGTTTCTGCTTAAGGTCCTTGAAGCATTGATAGCTCTCACCTTAGTAAACCGAGTCTTTGTGCCAAACATCTCATGTAGATAGGAAATTATGTCAGTGGCATTTTCCATGCCATCATGCTACTACTACAACACACTGGTCATTAAGGCCAGTATGTACCACTTAGCCAGAGCATTGGCAACATGCCACCTCTTATGATACTCGATTTCCCTTGGTAGCGAGTTAGGAGTTAGATTAAGGGGTGCTTGCTAAGAAATGACCATGTGATCTTGTCATAATTTAAAATGATCTTAAGGTTTCTCTTCCACTCCACATAATTCTCATCGTTCAATATGCATTTGTTAAGGAGAATCGATAGGGGGTTCATGATTAAGGGATAGTTTGTAATAAATACATTTAATACTAGTAAGCTAACTAGCCATTGAATGAATTTTTAGACATGATGCATGTATGCATAGCATATTAATTCTTGTTTAACATTCATTCACTTCCCATAATAAACAATTGACTGAGTCATGAATACTTATTACAAGGTAAATTGGTACTCTCCTACTCAACTTTGCTACCAGGTATCTTCATACTTAGCATAGTTAAAGAACACCTTTATTTGGCCTATTAATCTATCAATAGAGCTACTATAGGCAATACATTGATAAATTAATGTTAAGTGTATTAACCTTAGATTCCAACCTATCACTTCGTTCTTCAAGAACAATCTTGCTATGAGGTTTATGGTCTCTCTCAAAATCCTCTTGTAAGAAGGTTGTATTTGCACTAACAAATACCTTCTCTTCCTGTGTGCTATAGAAGTAGTACCCCCTAGTACCCTTAGGATATCCTACAAACAAACATACCTCTGACCTTGGTTCTATCTTTGTGGACTCAAGCTTATACACTTGTGCCAGGCTCCCCTAAGTTCGTAAGTGACTTAAAGATAGTTTGTCTTATCCACAGCTCCCTTGGTATCTTAGGTACAGTCTTTGATGGAGCAAAGTTGAGTAGGTATGCTGCTATCTGTATACAATATCCCCATAATGATTATAGTAATATAGCATAACACATCATTGACCTCACCATTTCTAAAAGAGTCATATTCCTCCTTTCAGCAACCTTGTTTTGTTGAGGTGTTTTGGGTGCTAATAAATTGGAAATGATTCCTATATCTATCATAAATTGCTGAAACTCTCCAAATAAATACTAATAAACAATTTTTATACATTAGTTAGTCCTCATATTTAAGTCTCTTAAACCTCTTATGTGCTTAATTGATTAGCTTGGTCACATTTTATAAGTTTGGGTTCCAATTGGGCTTAACTGTATTTTTTAGTATTATTGGGAATTTTACACTTCTTCTGTATTTTATGAATGACTTGGGTTCTAGAAATCTAATAATCATGCATTTTACCTTGTAGGAAAGCTGAGAGAAATCTATACAACTTTGATGTTGAGCTTCAAGGCTAAATTGGATGTTTAGCGGGCCATATTAAAACCTAGAAGTCAGAATAGAGATGTTGTCCCTGGAACCTAGACAATATATAGAGATTGGGCTATAAATTGGGTTGTAGGTGTTACATTGAGCTAAAACTGATGCTATTGGACAACTGAGGCATAAAATGTCAAATCTTGTGAAGATCACTTATCCAAATGGTGGCGTTTTAATGGTGTTCGTGCCCTTTGAAATCAGCTGATGAGTCTAGAGAGTTGTTAAGAGTAAATTGGGCCTAACTTTCTCATCCTAAATCCGATTAAGGCACACTAGGTTTCCCATTAAAGCTAAGAGAAAGGAGATTAATTCTAACCTAGGGGTAGACTTGGATTATATATTTTTTAAAGACACTTATAAGGGGGACAATGGCAGAATAGAGGGGGACCCCGATTAGTTGTGTTTCATTATTTCTTTTGGTTAGCTTTTCTCTCTAGGTTTTCTTTACTTTTCTATAATTCTTCCCCCTTGTTCATGGAGGGGTAGAACCTTTAATCAATCTTAGGGATTGACAATCTCGATGCTTAATTCTGAGATTATGTTTTAATTGTTAAACGTTCAAGTACTAATCAAGTGTCTTCCCTTTCTCTTTGTTTGATTCTAATTGAGTTGCTTAATTTGACTGGGATGTTCATATGGTAACTGCTTATTTACCATATGTTAAAAGAGGATTACAGATATTAAACAAGGCATCAAAGTAATTTAATGAATTGTTTAGCTTGGTTGCATTCTAATTTTTGGGTTAATTCAGGTCTAGATGGGTACTTAATTTGTCTAACCTTGATTGGTTAAATTCTAGGTGGTTATCTAGTAGAGGATCCATGGATCATCTTAAGGCTTCTTGATATGATCTAAGACCAAGAATTTGGTTAATGACTGAATGAGTCCATGGTGATCAAGGATAGATTAAAATCAAGATTGGTTAATTTCCTTGGATTGGTTGTTTTCCTAATTTAGTTTACCATTTTAATTACTTTTAGTCAATTAGTTTTGCAAAACCCTTTCCCCGCTATTTGTTAACCTCTTGATTTGATTGCATAATTAGAGTGATCCAAGGGCTCGACCCGGTGTTACCTTTTATTGCAAGTAGTTTTGGTGAATTGGTAATAAATTGATATAATTTGATAGCCTCGACAGTTATCAAATACTCACCACCTTGATCCGACCAAAGTTGTTTCAATGGTTTACTTAACTACTTTTTAGCTTCTACTTTGAATTCCTTGAACTTTTCAAAGGAATCACTCTCATTGTTCATTAGATGCACAACCGCATATCTTGAATAGTCATCAATGAAGGATATGAAAGAAACATAACCTCTTATAGCTTGAATTTTCTTTAGTCCACACACATGTGTGTACCAAGTCTAGAATATTCTGCATCTCATTACCCTTTGCTTTAAAGGATGATTTAGTCATCTTACCCTCAATACAGGATTCACATATTGGTAAGGAACACTCTATCATTTCTAGTAAAGTACCTTCCTTTACAAGTTTGCTAAGCCTATTTTGATTAATATAACCTAATCACAGATGTCATAGATAACTTTTATCTATGCTAGATTATCTTATTCTTTTAGATAGGTGAATTCTTTTTTAAAATGCTTACAATTCAAATATTTGGTTCTGGATAATATAAATTATTCCTAGTAATTTCAGAACAAATTAAAATTCAAGTCACAGAAATTAAAAGTACAGGAATAAATTAAACATCAATGTCTAAAACTAATAGCTTGTTATTTGAACACTGCAAGTTAATGGCTCCCACTGCTCAAGGTGAGACAAGTGCGCCATTTGTCATCCTTGTCTAGAATAGACCTTCAGTTAGCTTTCTCCTTGTTTAAAACATTTGCAAAGAATTATAAACATGATTAGTGGCTCTAGAATCTACTATCCAGCTATTAGTAGAATCATCCACTAAAAAGGCTTCTAAATGTTTAGAAAATCTATACCTTGTTTATTCTTCACAGAACTTAGGTAGGCCTTGCAGTTCCTCTTCCAATATTTTTTAGCGCCACAGTGGAAACACTTTCCCTTGGTTCTATCATTTTGATTTGTAAACACCTATTTTTATCCCACTATTCCACTTTTTTTTTTGTACTTTACTTTATTAGCTTATTTATTTATCTTAATTATTTTATTTTATTTTATTTTTTATTTTTAAGTTTTATTATTTATCGATTTTAGGTAAAAGCTATAAAAAGAAAAAAATGTAATTCGCCCCATTACACTCAATCAGACCCAACCACATATAACCCCCCTTCAAGCCCAATTTCTAGTCCAGCCCACAGCCCTACACCCATTCAGAAGCCCAGAATCCCAAACCCAAATGCCCACCTGATGGACCAAACCCGGATGCCTATACCCCTTTCCTAACTACTTGACTCGGTCCAAACACACGCTCCTCTCTCCCCCAGATTCACCTTCTGCTCACGCATCACTCTCCTTCTGAGACCCTATCTATACCATGCAATTTCTGCTCAACTGATCACTTTACCCACGCCTCTACAACCACTCATTTTCTCTTTGAAATTGCTGGTCCTCCTGAAACCCTATCCCCTTACGCAACCCTCTGCACACCTCTATCTCCATCAACTCTCGCCACCCTCTCTCTCCATTTCCCTCTTCACGACACCGAGAGGTCCCCTCTATACCCACTCTCTGAAAAACCTTGCCTTCACGCCACCAGGAAGCACGACAGCAAGAGGGTGTCGGGGCCTATAAAAGCACGAAGCCGAGAATGAAAAGGGGATATGGAATTGAAGAGGGGGACGAAACCAAGAGTGGAAGCGCAGTGAATTTATGGAAAACAGAGGAGAGCAAACCGAGAGGGCTTTCTGGAGAATGTCATCGAGGAATCAAAGATGGAGGTTTAGCAGTTGAAACAGAGAAACCTGCAAAGTAGAAGAGGAAAACCAGGGTTTTTGTGAGTTTACTTCTGTTTTTTAAGTATTTTGCGTTAAAAATTTTGCTCTCATAAGTCTATTTCTGATTGTTATTTGGAACATCATGCGTTGTTTGGACATCCTAATATGATTCTCTATTATTCCAATGTTTGATGTTTCATGAGTGGTTGTAACGATATCTATCTTTTGGTCTGAAAATTTTTAAGCATCCCTTAATGTTACCAATTTGATTATCCCCAATATTATGATTAAGTTTGGGATGAGCTTAGTTCCTGGCTGCTGTTGATGTTTTGGATGTTTTTTTTTTCAATTTAATAGAGTCACTTAAACTAGCTAACGGTAGGATTGGATTTAACTCATCATTTTTGTTACTGTTTAGGAGTTAAGAAAGAACCAGGAATCTTTCCTTTGAAAACCTATGGCTCCTGGATATTAAAGAGGGGATGGGATCCAATCTAAACTTCCATGTTGGACTTTGAGTTCAAGCATGGCTTAGTAGTTTTGAGGTAGGGGCTTTACTCAAATTGAAATGTGTTTTTGATAAAGTTCAAACTGCTTTTCTCAAATCCTTGGTAAAATGATTGTATAATTTGGTTCCAAGGTCATTAATTGGAATTTGTTCTGTTGCTGGGTCTAAATGACTTCCAATAAATTCAGTTGGTTAAAGAAACCTGATTTCATTTATGTGTTTGAGAGTATTTCACTTTGGTTTTACTTTGGTGGTTGGTTGATTCGATATCCCCAGATTGTGTTGCTCAGTCTGAATCTGTTATTTGCCTTGAGATGTACCATAATGTATGTTCTTCACAGCTATTTATAAGATGTTCCATCCCTATCAAAATTAAGTGCAGGCACACTATGTTGCCGTGCAAATTGGTAATTAAGTGCATGCATGCTATGTTGTCATGTTAATTAGTAGCTGCTGTAATGGGTCGCTTGTTCTAAATAGGATTTGTAAAATTCCAATGCAAGGCTTTTGTGTTGAGTCAAATTAAAACTGTGGATATAAAACAAAACTTAAATCAGTGGCTACCAAAGGCCCAATTAATTGTAAATCAAATAAAAGAAAACTCGAATATTCATTTCTTATCAGGAGGCTTCAAGAGCTCAGTTAAATAATAAAAGGGGTTTCAAGGGCTCAATTTTTAAGGGATTACAAAGGTCCACATAATTTTACAAGAGGGGTTATAAAAGCTTAGCTAATTGATTTACAAGTTAGTTAAGTATTTCCCAAGGGATTTTTTTTAAAACCTAAATACTCTTAGGACACTTTCCAAAAATTTCGCTTAACCTAAGAACTCTCAATAATATCATCTTGACCCCCAATCTTTCAAGAATTATAATTTGACCCCATATTTTCAAGAATTATATTTTAGCCCCCAAATTTCTTAAAAATTACATTTTAGTCCCCAATTTCCTAAAAAACACATTTTGGCCCCCATTTCTTTCAAATCTCTTTATCGCCCTATTAATTTTATAAATCCCAAAGGTTCCACATTTAATGGACTTCCAGTAGAAGTTTATCTTCTCTGAAGTTTAGTTTTTTTTCTTTATGGATTTTCAATGAAATTTTATTTTCCCAAAGTTCCAATTTTCACAAGCGTTCAATGGAGGCACATTCTCTCCAATATCATGGTTCACTGTCCAGACTTTAAGTGAAAACTTAATTTCCCCTAAATGTCTTAATATCATTTTCAGTTTAATCAAACTATTCCGAACTACGTTGACCTTGATCCCTTTCAGGGTACGTAAGCACTTCTTGGTAAGGCAGGTCTAGTTATTCATTTTTCCATCTTTGTTCATTGTTATTTTATTAAATAAAAAAGGGATAATTTACATACAGTAAAATTATTAAGCACAAACAATTTAGGGGTTATCTTTAGGGATGGACGTTGTGGGGTGTCTAACACCTTTTCCACACGTAATCAGACTCCCGAACCCTTCCTCTAGTTCCAAGGGCCAGTTTTCCTTTCTTTTTTAGGATCACAATTATCCTTCTAATTAATTGGTGGCGACTCTCATTTTCTCTGCGTTTTCTCTTACTCTCCCAAAGTCATAAAATGATGGCTTTTCACCGGCCGTCACGTTGTGACAGTTTAGCGACTCCACTAGGGATAGTTAGAGAGTCAAGCCCTTTATAAGTTGTTTGTGCTTTATATGATTTTAATGTATTATCTTTACCCCCTCCTTCTTTTTTTGTTTTTAATCATCTGCTCCAGCATATAAATATTTACTTTATTTATTTAAATTATTTTACCGCACTTCTAGGTGTGTTTGTTTAATTGCTTCTCTTATGGCATGAATTGATGGAACCCTAGGGTAGATGACAATATCTACAATATCTGTTTACACCTTAGGGTAGATGACAATTAACTACTATTTTATTGATTTAGGGGTTTCTTCTTGGGTAGGCATTAGGATTTAAATCTGTATACTCTTCGCACACACTGTGCACCATTCACATCCTTTGCACACACATATTAGGCCCTGTACCTGGGTCTCTGTGAACCCTAGGAGAGAAATGAAGGTGGCGTAGTGGTGCCTAGTGGGATTTTCCCCCAGGTATTCATGAAAGCCTTCGCTCGGATTGCTAACTCACTTACTTAGTTGGTTCATATGGAGGCTATGTCCACCTGTGCCATCAAACTAAGGAGTCGAGATCTCTACTATTTCAGTAGGGACAATTTGTTCTAAAATACCATTCTTGTGATGAGTATAGACCTACTTAAAGCTGATGCACTAATACACCAACCATATAAATGACCTAGTAGTTAGAGCCAAACCATTAGGGATAGGTCCATGTACCCTAGCGATGATCTACCTAGGACAATGAAAAGTATATTCTCTCTTTACCATCTTTCTCTATCATTCTCTCTTTCACTTTCTTTCTTTTGTTTACCACATTGGGTTCAAAAATTATATAAAAATAAAAACGAAAGTGATTTTCATGAAATCAGGTTGCATTCAAACATGACATTTTCATCATTTTGGGATTTCATGATAGTGTCCTTGAATTTTTGAAGTTAAAAAGACAAGTTTTAAAGCTATGCTCAATTTTGTTTCACCTAATTTAAGTGTGCCATTTTTCAAAATTGACAATACTCATGTGAGAATTTTATATCTCCTTAGGATATTATCAACCATGTTATTCTTTGTGGATTATTGTGCTCCCAATAGGAACATGGGTAGAGATGAAGTTCATAATGCCAATATTTCTACAACGAAAGTTCAACGATTCATGACAATTTTTCAATAAAAAAAAAAGCAAAAAAAAAAATACCTTTGCGCTACCTAAGAAAGCTCTAACCTAAGGTTCCTAATCTCTCCAGAGTGCATACACGAAGTCCGATACCATGTCAATTAAACAGTCTGATATTGAGGGCATTCAAAGGCTAGAGGCTCGGATAGACCAAATGTAGGATCAGTTGGACAAGTTCATGGATCTTATGGCTAGTAATATGAAGGATGGAGGCACAGCCCAACCTCACCCAGAAGTACTCCATTTTGGCCAAACCTCTGGTATCCCTATGATGGCCAATATCGTGCCACCACCAATAATGGGTGTTAGTCCTCCGAGCGAGGAACGAAACGCTGTGAATGGACCACCTGAAAGGTGTAGTTACAGCCAAACACCACTCATACCACCCGAGTTAGCACAAGAAAAGAGGGTTTTGGACTAGGTCCTCGCATTAGAAGAGAAAATGAGGGCAATGCAGGGACAGGGTTCATTTAAAGTGATCAGTGCAAAGGAGTTGAGGTTAACCTCTCAGGTGAATATCCCAAAAGACTTCAAGGTTCTGGAGTTCATAAAATACGACGGAACCACGAATCCTCAATTTCATCTTAGATCCTACTACACAAAAAAGATAGTGGCAGGAGACAATGAGAAGTTATTGCTAAATTTCTTCTATAAAAGTCTCACCAGGGTAGCATTCCAGTGTACATGCTGTTAGATCACTCCAGAATCAATCGATGGGAAGATTTGGCCGATGCTTTTCTTAGGCATTACCGTTTTAATTTGGATACTACTCCTACCAGGGAACAACTGCAAGTCATGTAGAGGAGGGATAAGGAAACCTTCAAAGAGTACGCCCAAAGATGGTGAGCATTGGCAGCGGAAGTCCAACTGCCAATGACGAATACTGAGACTTGTTCCTACTTTTTAAGAACACTGGAAGCTCCCTATATTGACCTAATGGCGGGAAGTGCCTTCAGAGATTATTCTAACCTCATCAAGGCAGTAGAAAGAATAGAAGTATTGATAAGGGCTGGAATGATACCAGTCGAGAATGATGAGCTGGCAAAACAAGGTCAAAAGAAAGGTTTCTTTCATAAAAAAGAGCCAAAAGTTAGTTATATTCAAGCACCGATGCAAAGGACAAATTCTCCACGAAATCGATTAGCCAGAAATATTGAGTTGTTCCCTAACTTTCAAATGTCAAACATCGAGCTTTATAATCAGTTATTTGATGTTTGTGTCATAAGCCCAATATCGGTTGAGCCGTTCCAGCCACTGTACCCAGCTTGGTATGACTCTAATGCCCAATGCGCATATCACTCTGGTATTACTGGCCACACAATAGAGAATTGCAAGGCATTTAGGGAGCAAGTTGTGAACAGTTGAGCGTGGTGCAATTACGCTGGGTCAAAATGGCCTGAGCATCAATACCAATCCCTTGCTTTGCCATGAAGAAGATGGTTTAGTCAATCCCATCACGGAGGATGATGAGAAGTGAGACTGTCGAATCAGGCCGGATCAAGGAAGCTAACTTCTCAATCGCTATGATGTGAAGTGATTCACAGTATTTACACTTTTGAGTGTTATTTAATTCTAGTCTTAACTCATCTGGCTGAAGTCCAAAGCCATTTGATTTTTTAAGCATGGACCTTATCTTATCTTTTGAATAAAAATTCGCAATTCAATATTTTGCTCAGTTCTTCATCCTGGATTTAAATACTCATGTTTGTCTTAATAATTCCCTCATTGAGGGAAATAATTCTCTCAATTTTCTCACAATCCAGAGATTATATGATGTTCGCTCATTGATTCTCATGTTGGAATGGATATGAACGTTTGTACCTTCGAGAAAAAGCATAATGAGAATGGGAAAACTACTTGAGTCACTAAAAAGTGACAAGTCCCAACAATGTGGAAAATGAAATTATAAATTTGTCAAAAAAAAAAAGCTCAGAATCATTACTTTGAAATAAAAAAGAAGGAAAGACCTGCTAAGTCGAGGACCCAAAAGGTTAGCTTAGGCAAAAGTTAGGGTTCAGTTTGAAAAGAACCCGTGCTCAAAAGAAATTAGGTGATCAAGCAAAATTTGAAATCAAAGCGATAATTGCAACTGGGACAATTTTACTGTAAGATATCGATATCATTAGCATTATGTTTCTGTCAAAGGATACAGAGTTCATATCACTTACAATATGAGAATCAATGCCAGCGGATGCTGGAAAACTCCAACTAGGGCAAATTTCTGTGGCCTTCTTTGTTTGGTTTTTCATATTATTTGTTCAATAAAAAGGAAAATTTGTTCATCTAACAAGTTTTTAGGGATTTTATGATCGCATTCTTTTGTGCCATTTCTTTTAACAAGAGAGGTTTGTTCATACAATAAGCTTCAAGGATTTTACAATCCCTTTGCAGTGCTGCTAAAATGCTTCTCAATAATCAAACTGGGGCAATATTTCATTATCCCTAGAGTTTCAATCAGTTGTATAAGGGCTTTACTTTCCCTTGCTTTAATAAAAGAAGTCTATTCATCTAATAGATTTCTTCTCTGATTTGTTCATTGGATAAGATCTGAGTTGATTAATAAGGACTGAATCGAATATCACTTCTTAGTGTTTCACTGTTAATCAGTTTTGCATTATTGAAATCAGGAACAACCTACTTGACTTGGTTTGAACCGATGGCAAGTTGTTTATAAAGGTTCAGTGCTTATCTTTGAAAAATGATTCACTGAATACCGAAAAAAGCCCGCTAAGTTGAAAACCCAAAAGGGCGACTTAGGCAAAAGTTAGGGTATCAAATCAAAAAGGTTCGTAACCAAGGAGTTTGGACAATCAAGCAAAAGTTTGAGATAAAAAAAAAAGATTGAAACTGGGGCGAAATTTTCATTGTCTCCATATTTTGTCATCTTATTCAAATAGTGGCATGTTACTTGACATGGTCTAGACTGCTCAAGGCTTTTTAGAAAAAGCAGGTCATTAAGAAAAGGTAATTCCTGTGATCCAACTGGACAGATAATTTAAAGAAAAATAAAAAACCAATTCTCGATAGAGAGAATGGTTTGGTTGGGTTTTCCTTGGAAGCGCAAGGTACGTTTTCAAAATACATACCTTGTTTTCAAAATAGACTTGCATTAAGGTTACATCCCATGCATTGTTCAAAATAAATTGCATTGAGGTTACATACATACCTTGTTTTCAAAATAAACCACATTAAAGTTACATCTCATGCTTTGTTTAAAATAAACTGCATTAAGGTTACATCCCATGCTTTTGTTTTCAAAAATAAACCACATTAAGGTTACATCACATGCTCTATTTGAAAGTCCTGGCAGTGTGAGGCTTGTCCCTAGCCTTGTTTAAAAATAAATTTCCACGTCATTTTCAGAAATTCTTGCGTTGAGGTTTTACCCCCTTTACTTAATTCCATTCTTAGAGATAGGATTTCCTCTCCTCACCTCTTCATTAAATTTCAAATTTCATTATGTACGACGAATTATTTCGTACCAGTTTTCAATTATTTAGTACGACGATTTATTCCATGCTAAAACCCCAAATTTCATTATGTACGACGAATTATTCTGTACCAATTTTCAATTATTTAGTACGACAATTTATTCTGTGCTAAATCCCAAAATTTCACTGTGTACGACGAATTATTCCTTACCCGTTTTCAATTATTTAGTACAATGATTTATTCCGTGCTAAATCCCAAAATCTCACTATGTACGATGAATTATTCTGTACCAGTTTTCAATTATTTAGTACGACGATTTATTTCGTACTAAATCCCAACATTTCACTGCTTACAACCAGTTATTTTCAATCATTTAGTATGACGAATTATTCCATACTAAATTTTGAATTTCGCTGCGTACGACGAGTTATTCCATACTAAATTTCAAAAGTCTACTTTTTAAGCCTAGCTTTGTGTCTAGAATCCCACTAGTTTTGATTACCAGATCCCTTTTAAGCCTAGCTTTACTTCTAGCGTCCCCATTGGTTTTGATTACAGATCCCTTTTAAGCTTAGCTTTACTTTTAGCGACCCCATTGGTTTTGATTATAGATCCCTTTTAAGCCTAGCTTTACATCTAGCAACCTTATTGGTTTTGATTATCGATCCCTTTTAAGCATAGCTTTGTGTCTAGCGACCATACTGGTTTTAATTACCAGTTCCCTTTTTAAGCCTAGCTTTGTGTGTCTTGCGCCATTACTGGTTCTGATTACCATTCGCTTTAGGCCTAACTTTACGTCTAGCACCATAATTCACCCTTTCACTAAATTTTAAATTACGATTTCGTCGTTTATCTTGCGCTTGGACAAAAATTGTTGTTTTATTATGAGTGTGCGAAAGTGGACTTTACAAACTTTATTGTTGAGCTAAATGTGCTATAAAAGAAGGAAAATCATTGAACTTAATATGTTTTTTTATACTTGGCTCCCATTCTCTATTATCAACTCTTAAGCAAGCTTATGCTTCAATTTCAGGGTCCTAAGTGAAGAAATTAAACTCAAGTCAGAAGCCATGGCATTGCGGCCTTGAAAGCCAGCGCCGCAGCGCTCAAAATATAAAATTTTGCAAAGTCAGAGAACTTGGTGCCACGGCTCCAAAAACTCAGTGAAGTCGGAGCCGCAGTACCCAAACAGTAATCAGCAAAGTGATTTCCAAGGCTCAGTGCCGCAGCGCTCATGCGTGACATGTAATTAAAAGCCCACGATTTTACATTAGAAAACAGATTTTGGTGTGGGGAAAAAGGGTGCTCTTGGTCTAGAGATTGAGGAGGATGAAGAGGAGGCTCATTCCAAGTTGAAAGGCTTGAAGATTTCTTCTCCTAATCCTTGAAGATGAAGATGGTCATCCATGGAGTGTTGGTTTTGTCAACAAACATGGTTGGCTAGTTTCTAGGTAAAGTTAGGGTAGAAATTGATTGGTAAAAACCCTTGGGTATTGTTTCAATTCATCTTTTGAGTGTTATTGTTCATGAATCTTGTGTTGAATCCTCTATTTGGTTGTTCTACTTACTTTGAGACATTGAAAGATATTTTTCTATGATGTTGAGTTATAGTTCTATGGATTTCAATGGTGACTCAATAGAGATGGTTTCCATGTTGTGAACATAATCTTTTGTTGCATTATAGTTGTTTCTTAACATAGTGTTGTCAATTGATTTGGTTTTCAGAGATGGAATTCATGGTTGCAAGAGGGAGGATTTAACCCTAGGTTTGATTATGAGAGATTTAGGGCTTTTCATTATTATATGTTCCAATTAGGGATTTGGTGCTATAATATCTAGTTGGGTAATATTTGAGTTGAAACATAAACCAAGGTGTTGAACCCAATCAATGGAAGCCCAAAGCTTTATCACTTCTTTACCCGTATTTCCTTCCACTTAATCGCATAATTTAGATAAACATTGTTATTCACTTGTTCTCTTGTCAATTGTTCATTATTCCTTTAAGTAACATTCTTGTAGTGTTTCCTCCGTCTCTCTGTGAATCGACACCACATACTATATTGCGATAACCGTGTAGTGTTTTTGGGCATAATCAAATTTTAGCGCCTGATAAACACAATTTCTATATACTATTTTAGCCTCACATTTAGTCTTTTAACCCTCTCATATACCTAAATTCTTTAGTTTAATCACACTTTATGACTTTGAGCTCCAATTTGGTTTAATGATATATTTCAGCATTAATTGAGCTTTTATGTTGCTTCTGTATTTTGACTATAACTTGAGTTCTAGACATCTTATAATTATGAAATTTATTTTGTAGTAAATCTAAGACAAATCTCTACAACTTTAGTGAAGAACTCCAAGGCTGATTCGGATGTTTAGTGAATCAAAATTAGCTCTGTATCCCGAACTGGAATGCTGCCACTGGAAGTCATCCCTTTGCTGACCACTTATCAAAGCTATGCGTTTTACTGATGCTATTGCCCTAAAAAAACCTTAAGATGGCCTGTTGAATAGCTGGAGGACGTTTTGACCTAAGGGCAGCCTTGTAATTGGTGGATTAGGGTTTCATATATATATTCAAATGTGTTAAACGTTGGCAGCAGCAACTAGGGTTTAAGGATATTGTTTTATTGCCTCTGGTTTCTCTCTTCTGTCTTTTCTGTTATGTCTAGGGTTGCAATTTATTCCTCTGTAATTTTGTCCCTCTTTTTCATGGAGGGTTAAACTTCTTAATCAATCTTAGGGAGAGACAATCTTGATGTTTAATTTGGAGATTCTGGTTTAAGCATTTGCACTTCAAACAATCATTACATTTTCTTCCCTCTTTTGATGACTCTGAATGAGTTGCTTAACTTGTTGGGGCATTCATGTGGTGGCTGCGCAGTTGTCATATACTAAGAGGATTTCAGAGACTGAAGAATGAATCAAAACTAATTGATGAATTGTTCAGTTGATTTGGTTCTGGCTTGTAAGTTAAAAAGAAGTTGGATGAATGCTTAATTTCCTAACCAAGATTAACTAAATCCTGGATGCTTATTTAGTGGTGAACTTCAGAGCTATGTTGAGGCTTCTCAACATATTCTAGAAAAAAAATCAAGGACGAGATTAT
>JASKGM010074445.1:0-15548 GCA_034509205.1 Ceratonia siliqua
AGGGTTAAACTGTACGCAACTCGACAAAATAATTAAATACATGGAATGGGATTATTCTAATTACTATACACACCCAAAACATGCCGAAGTGAAATCACACAACAGGCAAGTAGACACCAGTGAGCTCACGGTCAGAGAGTTTTATGTTGATGATGGTTTGGTTCTGGGTCAAACAATGTGAAAACTAAACCCCTTTCCCCATTTCACAAAATTCATTTTTTAATGACAGCATTTGTATTTCTTTTTTTTAAAATACGAAGTGTACGGATTGTTTCATCCTTCCTTGCTACTCTGCAACTAATAGAATCATCTCATGTAATCCCTCTTAACCCAAGTGAATTCACAACACCATGGTGGGTTAATTGTTTTGGCCAATCCCAAAACCACATGCTGAACTTTGTCAAAAAGGAATAATGGGATCCTTTCTGGATTTAGAACAGGGAAGTTATATTACTTGAAGCAAAAAAAACGTAATAAGGTGAATTTGAGATTACAGGGGATCTCAGAAATCACCTCCACGAAAGAGATTTTTACCAGAAACCATTTCAAGGCAAAGTGAATGAAATAAATAGCTACCACATGCCCAGGAGACCTTCATCCCTTTTCTAAAAGAAAATTCTAAATCGTCAACAAAATAACCTCCTTTGACCATGGATTCCATGAGTGTTAAATTATGGAATCCATTATTTATCATATCTCCTAGAACTATCAACATGCATCACATGTAAAATAATGGGAGAAAAAGAAAATTACCTGCATTGAGTCCGGCAAGTAATAATCCCCTTTTCTTTCTCAAGCTTTTTTTGTTTTGTGCCTTTCTCTCTCGCTGATGCTCCCGAGTGTCCTTTAACTCTCAGTTGTCGGGTCCTCTTATAGCCGATGATAGGCTTTTTCTAAGATGGAGGTGGGGTAGCCCCTTAGATAGTAGCATACAGCTTGCTGGTCACGCATGGGTTCGAGCAAAGGAGCTAAAAGGGACCATCGTTTGTGTCAGAGCCGCGTAACTCAGAGGTTTGCAACTAAAAGGCACTCGCGTGTTGCTAATGCGTGATCGCTGAAACCTGTAGATGTAAGATCCATGGACTCGAGCTGACTGAGGATGCGCGTGGGCGAGAATCAGTAAGATTAAATGTAGGAGACAGATTGTAGGAGAAGGGTTCGAGCGCGAAGGGACCATAAAGATAGTGCTAGCGACGCAATGGAGAGGAGTAGAGGTTGGGTAGCGCGGCGTGAGGTAGAGACCGTGGAGCAGAGAGAAAGGGGAGCAGAGGTGACAGGGACCGGGGAGCCAAAGTTTGATTTGGGGATTAAGGTTTCAGAAGAGGCGCAACCAGATTTGGAAAATCTGAGTTAGGTGCTCAGGTTAGGTGTTCAGGTTGGACCAGGTGGGCCGGATCTGATTTTTTGTTTCACTGGGCTGGATCTTCCTTTTTTTTTTTATTGGGCTGTCAGCAAGCAGCGTTTTGGGCCTTATTTCTTTCCTTTTTTTTTCTTTTTTTTTCTTGTTTTTTTAATTAATTTTTTGTTTTTGTTTTTATTTTATTATTATTTATTTTATATAATAATAGTAATAATTTTTTTTAATTGTTACCATATATCTTTTTCTATTTTCTTTTTGTAATTTTTCATTGTTCGTATCTTTTTATTCTCTTTTTTTATTATTATTTTTTTAATTTTGCTATTATTTTCTTTTGAGAGAAATTTATTAATTCCAAAGTTTTAAAGGGATGTTCGGAGAAAATCGAGTGTTTACAATTGCCCCTCTTTACTTGTTCCTTAATGGGGGAAAGATGAATGGTCAGCAATCTTTTTTAGATTTTCAGTGAAGAACAAGTAAAGACCAAACACAAATTTTGTCCGAAAGCATGTTGAATCGGTAAGAGAGACCTCGCTTGAGATCATGAGGGATTGTGAATCACTAAATGAGAATTTAACACGGAATATCTCTATCTTACTAGATAATTCGTATATTGGCACGAATGAATTGACGTACGCAAGAAAACGAATTAAACCCATACAGAAGGATTGATGTACGCAATAAATTGAAAGGAATTGGTACAAAGAGATCAACGTACACAATAAATTAAAAGAAATTGGTACAGAGGGATCGACGTATGCAGTAAATTGAAATGAATCAGTATGGGGGGGTCGACGTACGCAATAAATTGAAAGGAATTGGTACGGAGGGATCAACGTACAGGATAAATTGAAAGGAATTGGTATGGAGGGATCGGCGTACACAATGAATTGAAAGGAATTGGTACGGAGGGATTGACGTACACAATAAATTGAAATGAATTGGTACAGAAGGATCAATGTACACAATAAATTGAAACAAATTGGTACAGAAGGATCGATGTATGCAATAAGTTGAAACAAATTGGTACAGAAGGATCGATCTACACAATAAGTTGAAAGGAATTGGTACAGAAGGATTGATGTACGCAATAAATTGAAATCAATTAAATTTCTAGTCCTAAGCCCGGTAATAAAGAAATTAAGTATCATCCAAAAATAATTGTAAGATACAAACGTGGGTTACTTGTGCCACACTCAAGTCAAAAGATGCCTAACAAATATGATGATAATGCAATAAAGATACTATGGGATGGAGTCATCTCCCTAAAATGAAGTTTTCAAAACATGCACTGTAATCCCAAGAAAGGCTTGCCAAGCGTGCTCCCTTTCTGTCACTCTTTTATACTTCTATGGAATTCTATCGAGCCAATCAGAAGCATTTATTCTCAAGGCCTGGGCATTATCATTTCATACTTAGAATTTGTCCATTTGGATAAGGTTTTGGGGTCAAACCAAGGGATCCCTGATATTTTTGTGAGGCGTAACCGATCACACCAAAGTACGCTAAAGTAATATGCAGTTTAATTATTTAAAATTCAAACATTATCCAAAGAAAGAGGTGATTAGGATAGAAGTCAAATAAATGAACAAAACTTCTTTTATTTGCATAAAGCTTGTCAATCAAAAAGGTCATGAATATAAATTCTTCTGTCATTGATGACCAAACGTCCAAACAACAGAAAGGAAGTATTTAAACAAAATGTAATCGTAAGTATTGAATTTATTAGAGCTTTTACATAAACAAGAAAACAAAGACAAAGGAATTCCGTCTCAACTAGATTCCTCAATTCTCAAGTTGAAACCGATATGTATTTTTCGATTTCTTTGAAGGAAGTGGTGCAGATGCTAACGAACACTCTTCAAAAATTGCCCCAGTTTTGACTCGTGGGTTCTCATTGATTCAAACATCACATTTACCACTTAAGCCGCCTTTTCGGGTTTTCGACTTAGGGGTTCTTTTTTTTTTTTTTTTTTTTTGTGCCTAACTTTTGCCTAAGCTGCCTTCTGAGGTTTTCAACCTAGCGGTGTTTTTTACTCGATAATTCTCTCAGGCATAATAGTGTTTAACTGTATCAGAGTTGATTGGCCTAACCAATTCCTGCCTGTCCATGTCAGCGAGGATTAATGCTCCACCTGAAAAAGCTTGCTTGACGATATACGGTCCCTCATATGCAGGAGCCCACTTTCCCCTAGCATCTTCCTGATTAGGGAGTATTTTTCGAAGTACCAAATCCTCGGTTTGGAATTATTGTGGCCGTACTTTTTTATTGAAAGCTCGAGCCATCCTTTTTTGGTATAATTGTCTGTGGCGTATGGCAGACAATCGTTTTTCCTTGATTAGGTTCAACTGCTCATACCGAGTTTCAACCCACTTGGCTTCTTCAAGCTGTGCTTCCATAAGTACTTTTAAAGATGGGATTTCTACTTCAATAGGCGTCGTCGCCTTCATCTCGTATATCAATGAATACAGTGTTGACCCAGTTGATGATCTCATGCAAGTACGGTATGCGTAGAGTGCATATGGCAACTTTTCATGCCAATCCTTATAATTGACCACCATTTTCCCCAATATTTTCTTGAGGTTCTTGTTGGCTGCTTCTACTGCCCCGTTCATTTGCGGTCTGTATGGCGCTGAATTGTGGTGTTTAATCTTGAACCACTCACACAGCTTTTTGACTTCTGAGCCATTCATATTAGGTGCATTGTTGGTGATTATTCTCTTCGGTACTCCATACTGACATATGATATTAAGCTTGATAAATTTCATGAACACCTTCTGAGTGATCGTGACATAAGATGCTGCCTTGACCCATTTAGTGAAATAGTTGATAGCTACTAAAATGAAGCGATGTCCGTTGGATGCTTTAGGATTAATGGGTCCAATCACATCTAGGCCCCACATAGAGAATGGCAATGGGGCCGTCAAGTTATGCAGCGGCAATGGTAGAGCATTAATATGATTTGCATAAACTTGACACTTGTGGCACTTTCGATAGTAACTGATGCAGTCTTTTTTTACAGTGGTCCAATAGTAACCACACCTTAAAATCTGACGGGTCATTATGTGTCCATTAGCATGAGTTGCACAGGTACCTTAATGTATTTCTACCATGATTACTTGTGCTTCTCTATTTTCCACGCAACGATGTAACATTCTGTCATATCCTTTTTTATATAGGATTTCTTCACTCAGACAAAAATTGGCAGCCAATCACCTAATGGTTTTCTTATCATTCTCATCTATACCCTTGGGATATTGTTGAGTCTAGATATAACATTTGACATCTGCGTACCATGGTTGTTCCTCGCTTTGTTCGATATTGAGGCAATATGCTGGATCCTTTATGGACCTGATATTAATGGGTAGGACTTTACTTCCTTGGTCCAACTTGATCATGGCGGCCAATGTTGCCAGTGTATCATCAAACTGATTCTTATCCCTAGTCATATGTGTAAAGGAGATTTCTTTAAACTCTTTGATCAATTCAAAAAAATATTTTTGATACGGTATTAATTTTGCATCCCCGTGTTTGCCCTTCTCCCTTAACTTGGTAAATAATGAGGGCAGAATCACCAAATACTTCTAGCTTCTTTATGTTCATGGTTTAGGCTTCTTGCAGCCCATTAATGCAGGCTTCATATTTAGCAATATTGTTTGTGCAATCAAAATCCAGCTTTATGGCAACTGGGAACTGCTTTCCTTCTGGAGAGATGATAACAGCTCCAAGGCCATTTCCATGTATATTTCCTGCACCATCGAAATACATTTTCCAATTTCCCTCTTCGTCAGACTCTTCAGCATTTAGAATGTCCTCGTCTGGGAATTTAGAATCCACCAAATGATAATCCCTTACTGGGTCATCTACCAATTGATCTGCGATGACACTTCCTTTTATCACCTTGGTTGTAATGTACTTGATATCATTCCCTAACAGTATGGCTTGCCACTTGCTGACTGTTTCCGATAAGTGAGGTCTTTCAAAGACATATTTCAACCAGTCAATTCTGGAAACCAACAAGACGGTATAGTAGGCCATATACTGATGAAACCTCTTAGCAGTCCAAATGAGAGCACAACATGTCCTTTCAATTGAAATATACCGACTTTCACATTCGTTGAATTTCTTACTCAAGTAGTAAATTGCCCTTTCATTTCTGTTGTTTTCCTCGTGTTGAGAACATCGCCTCCATTGATGTTGGGAGAACAGAGAGATACAACAGTAATGGTCTACCAAGTGTAGGTGGCATTAAAACTAGTGGATTTTGCAGGTATGATTTCACTTTGTCGAAAGCTTCTTGGCATTCCTCATTCCATTTTCCTGGGTTGTGCTTTCTCAATAATTTGAACATTGGTTCACAAGTACGAGTCAAATTGGTGATGAACCTGGATATATAATTGAGCCTTCCGAGGAAGCTCCTGACGTCTTTCTCTATTCGTGGTGAAGGCATGTCTTGAATAGCCTTGATTTTATCATGGTCAATCTAGATTCCCTGTTGGCTCACAATGAAACCCAGCAATTTCCCCAATGAAGCCCCGAATGTGCATTTATTGGGATTTAAACAAAGTTTATATTTTCTCAAATCATTTAAATAATCTCCTTAGTACCGCTATGTGACTTTCCTCACCCTTGGGTTTGGCTACTGTGTCGTCCATGCACACTTCTATTTCCTTGTGTATCAGATCGTGGAATAAAGCCACCATGGCCCTCTGATAAGTAGCTCCTGCATTTTTGAGGCCAAATGACATTCTTCTATAGCAATACGTTCCCCATTGAGTGACAAAAGTTGTCTTCTCCTTGTCTGCCTCGTCCATGGTAATTTGGTTATACCCTGAATACCCATCCATAAACGAATATCTGAGGTTAACTATCGTATTGTCTACTAACACATCAATGTGAGGCAAAGGAAAATCGTCCTTAGGGCTTGCTTCATTCAACTTCCTAAAGTCAACACACATCCTCACTTCCCCATCTTTCTTGGGGACAGGCACTATATTTGCTACCCACTTTGGGTATTGAGTTACTTCAATAAAATCGGCTTCTATATGTTTTACTACTTTTTCCTTAATTTCTAAGGACAACTCCAGTCTCATTCTCCTTAACTTTTGCCTTATAAGAGTGTAGTTAAGGTTCAAATGAAATTTTTGTGTTGCTATTTGACGGCTAAGACCTGGCATGTCTTGGTATGATCATGCAAAGACATCCATTAATTCCTTGAGAAGTGCTACCATTTGTTCATTTTCTGGGTTACTTACAAGCTTGAGTTATTTCTTGTCTTCTTCTGTCCCAGATTAATTATTATGACTTCCTCTTTGTGGAGACCCATTCCTTTTTCGGACGATTCAATTATCTTGGTAAATATTTCCACTATTTCGTTATCTTCTTCATCGCAATCATACATATCAATTTCAATATGAGAATCAATTAATGGATGTTGAGTAATTTCATAAAGGCAAGGATTGTGGAAGGAAACAAATTCCCTGGATCATAATAATGAAAATAAATCAAAATACTGACAGGAGGGAAATAAATATGGAATAAAAAGTGTGACAAAATGAACTGGATATTTTATTTCTTAGGATAAATTTAAGTTCGACATTTTTAAGCAAAACTCCATGTGACCTTGGACATTAGTCACATGAACTGAAAAAGTTCTCTATTTTCTCTTTTGAAACTAAATATTACTCTAAAGTGCATATGTCTGGGATCGGCTTCGCGTCCCAATTGTCAAGCAATTGACCTTCGTGATCTAGCTTGATTTGACTTTCATGACCTTCTCCGTTGCTTAGGGTGTTTACCTCCCTACCTAGCTGCATGACATGGTGTGATGCGAGAGTGTTGCGTATATGGGACATGCCCCTACCGGTTTTTTTGTCAGGCTTGAATTCATATCCCAAACCTGGGCGACCGATGTTCTCTACAACCTCAATGGGCACAGGTATACCTTACAGACTTATACCTAAGCCTTTTCCTAACTGATATCCACTCTTTGTCATAATTTCCTCCACCACATTCTTAGTTTTGGTGGGCTACTCACTTATAATTACCTTCCTGGAAATTTCTAAAGCTTGGAAAGAATTCCCTAAGTCTTAATCAATGGCCTCTACATAGGGGACTGATGATAGTTTAGAAATCAGCATTTCTTCTTCACTCCAAATGGTTATGATCCTTCCTCTATCGATGAAGTTGAGCCTCTGGTGCCAGGAAGATGGCACGGCTCCTGCTGAATCCAGGGCCTTCCCAATAGCAGTGTATACGATGGTTCAATATCCATAACTTGGCATACCGTTCGAAAAGTACTACAGTCAATTTCCATATTCAAAGTGATGTGTCCCTTGACCTCTCTTTTGGTGCCATCGAATACCCGCACTATGAGTTCGTTAATTTGCATGCTTTCAATGTCAATCGATAATTACAACAATGTAGAGTATGGCAACACATTTAGCGAAGAGCCATTATCTATTAACACGTTCGAGACTATACATCCATCGCATTTTGCGGTGATGTGGAGACCTCTATTATGGCCGCTCCCTGATTCACTTAAGTCCTCTTCCAAAAATGTGATCATGTTGGACACTTTTACGTAGTTCACTAATTCCTTAAACTTTTTTGGAGTGATGGTGGGAGTGATATAGACTTGGTTCAATACCTTCTGCAATGCCTTCTTATGTATTTCTGAGCTGAAGATCAGTGAGAGGAACGAAATTTTGACTTGTGTCTTTCCTAGCTGCTCTATAATGTCATATTCATTTTATTTCATTATTTTGAGAAATTCGTCCTCTTGACTAGGGTGTGTCTTGGGTGCGACCTCCACTATTACCTCTTTTCCTTTGTTTTTGATTTCTAAAGCTTCTAGGGCATAAACCCTGCCACTTCGAGTTATACTTCCCACCGCCAGGTAATTTGCGTCATCCCTCTCTTCTCTATCTTGCATTAAAGGCTGCTCTATGGGTGCTGTAGGATTCTGGATGGTCATTGTTGGACTGTATATCCAAGGGACTGCTTTGTTACTTTCATAAGGGAATGGGGCTAGCGCATTGATCACCATGACGGGGGTTGGCATAGTATTTACTGTTGCTTCTTGCCTTGCTGTAAGGGTTAAAGGTGCAAGAAAGAACTGTTATCTGTTAATTACAGCAACCTCTAGTGTTTTCTTCTTCCTAGAGAATTGTATAACTCCCAAGGTAATCCATCTTTGCAAAACGTGCTGAAATGCCTTGCAGTGTTCTATGTCATATCCCTGGACTGATTAATGAAAGACACAATGGGCATTTTGGTCCAGATACCCCTCATTTGAATATACTCTCCAGGTTTCCCCACATTAAATCCTGCTAAACTTATATTTTCAAATATTCAAAGCTTGGCCATTTTTATCTCTGACACGTTTCTTACAAAACCCTATCCTTCTAAAATGACACCAACTTGATTATTTTCTTGATGGTTGGGAAGTGGGTTAGTGTTGATATTGGGATTTATGTAGTTCATCTTCAAGGCCCCGATCTTAATTAGCTTCATGACCTGTCTTTGAAATGTCTAACAGTTTTCTATCGAGTGTCTCGTCACTCCATAATGGTATTTGCATTGTTTATTTGTTTTGTACCATGCCAGGTAGAAGGGTTGAATTGGTTCAGTGGGTATTGGGCTGACGAATCGGCCGTCAAATAGCTTCTTATACAGCTTTGTGTTGGACATTTGAAGTCCGGGAATGGTTCTGAGTTCTGGTTCCGCTTATTTTGCTAGAAGTTATTTCGTCCTTGCCCGTGCATCTGCCATTGATTATAGTTAGATTGGTACCCTTGCCCCCTATTTTAGTAGTAGGGACGGGAGTCATTTTGGTAATCCTAGCAGTTATCCTGCACGTAACCGACTTCAGGCTCTCTCTTCTTTTACGAGAAGTTCTTCTTCTGATTTGATCCGTTGGGCTCATTATTTCCCACTTGGATTTTTTTCATTTTGGATCAACACTTCTATTCTCTCGCCCGCTTCAATCATTTATGAGAAATCATTAAAGGCACTCCCTACCATAAGCCCTATATACGGAGATCCCAAAGTTCCCAAAAAATAAAAATAGGCTTTAGAATTCACCATTAGGGGTTGGACCTTAGACACTAGTTTCCTCCATCTCTGTGCATACTCCTTGAAGGTCTCATTTTTCCATTTTTTCATGACCTGGATTAGCTCTCTAGTTGAGGCCATATCAAGGTTAAACCTATATTGTTTGAGGAATGTGTCGGCTAGGTCCTCCCAACTATTGATCCTAGAGTGATCTAGCATCATGTACCACTGTAAAGCGGCACCTGTTAAGCTCTTGTGAAAGAAATTTAATAGCAGCTTTCATCATCTCCGACAACTGCCATTTCAGTGTAGTATAACCTCAAATGATACTGGGGATTGGTATTCCCATCGTATTTCTCAAACTCGGGCACCTTAAAATCTTTTGGAATGGTGACGTTGGGGGTCAGCCGTAATTCCTTGGCATTAACAACCCTGAATGCCCCCATTCCCTGCATAGCACGCAACTTCTCTTCGAAACTGTGTACTTGCTAGAAAACTTTTCTCTCCCTCTCAGTTTCTCCATCATTTGCAGGGGGAGCAATGGGCACTTGATCAAACCCAAAAGTGCCATGCGGAGCTGCATTCTCCTCACCTGGGGTGAATGTGGCTACTAGCGATGGCAGTGGGATATTGTTAACTATTCCTAGCGTCCCTGATTCCTGACCAACGTGGAAAGTTTCTTGTTGTGGTGGGGGAGTTTCCTTGTTCCTCATATTTTTCGTGATAAATTTCATGAATTTGGCCATTTGATCTTGCAACTGATCAATGCGGTCCCCTAACCTTTGGACATTTTCAGCACTAGACATATCGATAGACATGGCAACTGACCTAGTACAAATTTGGCAGATAGATTGGGAGCGCTTGGCTTGACCTTTTCTCGGAGGTGCAATGATGAAATGATGGTTATTTTCCTATAGAGCCAAAACAATGTGCATTGTCAACGTCTAGTTTAAATTTTATTACCATTAAGGCTTAGCCTTGTTTGTGTTCAAATTATATTTTATGGCAAAGATTGGCATTAAAAATTTGTCCTCGATCATGCTCCTATTGAGAGTACAATACCCTACAATGGAAAACATGGTATAGATACACAGGGATCCATGTCACGTGCATATCATTTTAAAAAAAGTTCGAGTCCTATGTTCTTTTGAAATTACAATACTTTACAAAGGTAAACATAGTTAGTGAACACCTAGGGAAGTTTTAAATTATCACGTAGGTATCAACTTGTTGCGTCTTTGTTTGCACTACCCAGTGAATTGTGAGAGCACTACATTTTATATAAAAACATGATGAGTAATTCATATGCTTGATTAAGTACACAGTTGTGAGCAAAAGATTTGGATTTCATTCATTAATATTAAGAGGTACAATATTCATGATTCAAACACATTTATCCAAACAATAGATAAGCTCTTTACATAAGCCTAGGAAAGCCTTTAAGTCAGGAGATGATCCTAGTACTTCCGTCACCTCTGCCTGACGAAACCTTTCAATAAATTCTGGAAGTTTGTCTTGCACCTCTCTTCGCATTTCTTCGTAAGTGTCTAGGAGCCAGGTGGCTATGTCATAGAGCATATGATAATAATTCCTCCATTCTGCTTCCAAATGTTCTTTTTGATTAAGGTATGCCATGAGATTTGCTAACACTGGCTCAATCATATTAAGAACGATTTGATTCATGTTATTTAGGCAGGCTATCTCTGCTCTTGCACCTGTTAAAATCTTTCACATAAGGGTATTAGTAGATTGCTCCCGTGCTAATAGATCATCAGCCTGCTTTAACTTTTTCTTGGCCTGGACCTCATTGCTTTCCATGTGTTGGGCACTCCTTGTAGCTTGCTCTATATCTCGTATCCAGAGTTCTTGATGCTGCCAGAGGTTTCCCTTGCCTACCCGAATTCCTTTTTCTAACTCTTTTACCCGCTGACTCAAAATCTCATTTATTTGGGTTAAGCTTGAATTTTCTTCTTTGATCAATGTCATACTCACTTCCAAGGTTTCCACTTTAACCTTAAGTTTTTGTTGTTGCTCAGAAGTGATTGGCAGCTGTTGTGCAGGTGGAAGGTCTTCTTGCTTTTGGTATACCTATTCATAGTACTCTTTGGTATCCCCTGTGGTTTTTTTTTCTAACTCTGGCTTGCCTATAATTCTCTTGTCGTCCCAAGCGTGCCTAATTTTCATAATTAGGTTTTTGTTTTCCTCTTGATCATAATAAAAGGAAAACTCTTCGGTTATCATCCTGGTCAGCACCTAAACAAAACCAAGCAATAATCATGAACAAATCAAGTGGAAGAACATAAACAACCATTCAAGAGAAGTTGAATACATTATCAATGGATAAAATCACAAAAATCATGTCCAAGGCATTGAGTTCACCCTCGACCAAAGGGGTTTAGCCTTCTAACATAAGAAAATTACTCATTACAACAATATAATCCATGAAAACTATAGAAAATACAAGAAGAATGAAGAAAAGGTGAATAGGGAACTCTTTGAAGACTTCCAAATAGTTGAATCTTCTCCAAACTCACTCCCTTCAACCTTCCTCTAGTTCTTCTCCTCTCTTATAAACTTTCTCCCTTGCTTCCTAATGTTAGAATGTGTAAAAATGAAGTGAAGACAGATTTTTAAAGTGTATCAATGCGCGCATGAGCTGCGGCTTGAGTTTCAGGCGCCACGGCGCTCAGCCCTAAATGTTGATTTTTGGTCTTCAACATGGGGCCGTGGCTTGGACAATCTGGAGCCGTGGCGCCAACTTCTCTGGAGGACCAAGTCGCGGCCTTGAACCCTGGGTGAAATTCTTCGTGTTTTGGGAGCCGTGGCGCGATCTTGGGGGCCGAGGCACTGAACTCTCGGGTTTAGAATCAATTTTCTTTGAATTTGAGCGCCGCGGCGCCCAAGAATGGGCATTAGGGCGCTGAACACTTTGAATTTAGTCCGAAATTATGCTATTTTGAGTTCTTTTCCCTAAATACTTGCTTTTACATTGCTCCAAAGCATGCTAACATGACTCACTTCTTCTCATAAAAGCATTTCCACTTCAAAATACCTATAAAACATGAAACTAAACTAAGAACACAATAAACATAAGAACAAAGCGATTAAATGCAAATGAATTCAACATAAAAATATGATAAAATATGCACTTATCAATAGCACCTCTACCCACAAAACCAACCGTTAAAGGGAATAATACCAACCCATATGTCATCATTGATAGTACTTCCACCACTAAGGCCCACTGTTTTTCTTTGACTAGCTCTTCTAGGTATTTCTCAAGGTAAGCTTAAGGTAATCCCTCTGCTTGTCCCCTTTTAGCCATTTTTGACTGAACTTCGACGGTATCTTTGTTCAAAAGGCTTGCTATGGACTTATCTGATATGCTACAGCCCGAGTAAATGAGGACTTTGGTGGATTGTGACACAGGCAAATTGATCATTATACCATACTCCTCTATAGTTGGAGTGAGATAGGCTTGAGGTAATGCAAAACTTCTAAGTGATGGGTCCCAGAATTTTTGCAAAGCAACAAGGGCTGAAGACTGAACTGGTATGTTGATCAGATTCAAAATTATTCCATGCTTATTCTCAATTGATTCTAGGAACATCCAAGGTAATATCCTCTCAACGATCTTTATTTTCTCCAAAACTGTCATTTGTGCTGATACGCCCATTCTTTTCTTAGTCTGACTCATTTTAATGCCAATCTTTGCCATTTTTTAGGTTCAAAAATTTTGATGCCAAACTTATAATGGTAAAAATATGAGGCAATGTAAAATTAATTTTATGCATGTTGATGCCAAATGTAAGATCAAATTTAAGGATAGGAGAACACGCTCTTTATTGTCCTAATTAGGTTACTCTTACTGGTTTAATTCTTTCTGCAAAGTTGTTTCTAAGGTCATAATAGTGCAAGATTTTAGGTAGGTCTATGATCCTCACAAGAATGGTTTCTTAGAACATATTGCCCTCACTAGAATAGTAAGGATCTCGACTCCCAGGTTTGATTGCATGGGTGGACAGAGCCTCCACATGAACCAACCAAGTAAGTGAGCTAGCAGTTCGAGCAAAGGTTTCATGAATACTTGGTAGAAATTCCACTAGGCATCACTACACCACCTTCATTTCTCTCCTAGGGTTCACACAGACCTGGGAATAGGGCCCAATAAGTGTGTGCAAAGAACGTGAATGGTGCAAAATGTGTGATGAGCATGCAAACCTTGGTCCTAATACTTACCCAAAGGAAACCCCAAAACGAACATAATAAAGCAGTTATTTGTCATCTACCCTAGGGTTCCAACAATTCATGCCATATGTAAAGCAATTAAACATGCACAGTTAGAGTTGCAGTAAAATAACATAGGTATAGCATCCAAAGTAAATATTTGTAAGCCACAGTAAATAATTAAAAATAAAGAAATAGATGGGGTAATAATATATTAAAAATCATACAAAGTACAAACAATTCATAATAGACTTAACTCTCTAACAATCCCAAGTGGAGTCGCCAAACTGTCACAACGTGACGGCCGGTGAACAACCATCATTTTATGACTTTAGACACGTAAGAAAAAACGCAGAGAAAAATGGAGTCACCACCAATTAATTAGAATGATAATTGCGATCCTTAAAAAAGAAAGGAAAACTGGCCCTTGAAATTAGAGGAAGGGTTCAGGAGTCTAATTACGTGTAGGGAAGGTGTTAGGCACCCAACAACGTCCATCCCTGAGGATGGTTACCCTAAATTATTTGTGCTTAAGAATTTAATATATTTAAATGACCCCTTTTTATTAATAAAATAATAATGGACAGATGGAGAAATAAATGACTAGATTTGCCTTACCAAGTAAGTGCCTACGTACCCCCAAACGTAGTTTGAATTATTTGAATAAGTTGATTGGGCGAGATGTATGATCTCAGTCCTGAAAATGTTAAGACATTTAGGAGAATATAAAATTTCACATAAAACCAAGATGGGAATTGGACGTTGGGAAGAATAAACATTCACTATAAATGCCAGAGAAAGTTGGGACTTTGGGAAAATAAAATTTCACTGAAAGCCTAAGGAAGTTAGGACGTTTGGGAAGTATGTAACTCCACTGAATGCTTAAGAAAGCTGAGACTTTGGGAAAATAAAATTCCACTGAAAGTCTAAGGAAAGGAATAATCGGGACTTCGGGAGAGATGAACTTCCACTGAAAGCCCATGAGATTTAAGACATTAGGGGGTATGTACTTTGGAGAGGAATAACTTCTACTAAAAGTCCTTTAACATTCACAAATGAAATGAAAAAAGGTGATTTTATTATTTTTAATCAAATTTTAATTTACCCAATTTTTGTGACATAACTGAAATTTCTAAAAGTATCGGGGTGAGAAATGAAATTTCTAGAAGTATTTGGGGTTAAAATATAATTTATGTAAATAGTGTGATCAAAATGTAATTTATGAAAATAATGGGGCCAAAACGTAATTTATATGAATAATGGGGTCAAAATATTTATGTAAAGAAGTTGGGCCAAAATATAATTTATAAAAATAATAGGACCAAAATATAATTTATGAAAGTTGGCATACCTAAAATGAGATTTACTTAAACTGGATTAGAATGTGATTTCAAATTATTGGTGCCCAAAATGTAGTCTAAAAAAAAATGTTCAAGTCAAAATTTAATTAAAATTTTGAAGCCCCAACAAATATTTTACAAATTTAAACTCAATTGTGATATCTGAAATGGACTGTGTTTGAGAGGGAATCCTCAAGGCTTCCTTTGAAATGCTTTAACTGAGCCATTGAAATCGAATAAATGAAATGAATCAAAAAGTTTACATGGTTTTTTTATTATTATTCTAAATGAAAACTCATCCATTGATTCCTTGAACTTCAATTTGAGCCTTTTTTGCTGATTTTAAAAGACCTTTTGAGTATGGACCTCCAAATTGCCTTTGTGTGAGTTCATAGTTTTAAAAATCAGCCCAGCCGTTAATGCCTGGGAGTTAGGACTACTTTTTTTTTAAAGAAAAAAAGATACTTTATAATTTGGGGCCTTTGGAACCTAGCCTAAATGAAAGCACTTTGGTATAGTTATGTCAAGAGCTTCAAATCACATGGTTATGGATTAGCATCCCCTCTTA
>JASKGM010074456.1:0-49700 GCA_034509205.1 Ceratonia siliqua
ACCGTTATTGTGAAATAACTCTTAAGGACAGCGTGCATCTACGTGACTCAGGCTATATATATATTAAATATTTACAAATTTGGATAAAAAAGAATATAATTTGAATGGAAACCTTAAGCAGCTCCTCACCCTAATGTGCCCATTATCCTTGTTTGCAGATTCTCATCACCAGTCTTCCATTTGGCAAGGCCAAAATCACCTAGCTACATTTCCAATACATCACTTAATTCAAAGCATTTATCCACTATTGTGAGAGTAAATTATTTTACTTTACCATGGGAACAAAGTCGTGAGTGAGAAGTATGTTGCTTGGTCGCATATCCCGATGAATAATAGGACCTCCACGGCATTCCTCATGTAGAAAACGCAATCCCTTTGCAGTTCCAATGGCAATGGCATATCTCTGGTGCCACTCAAGAACTTCTGCGTTTTTATCTACAAAAAGTGTTCCCCCATGTTCATGAAATCTAAATCTTAATTTATGTGGGTATAGATTTATACAGAGATATTAAAAATATAGGAGATAAAACAGACACCCAATAAACCTATAGGTACTTACCATATAAATGCCAGTCAAGAGACTTATTGCAAATATATTCATACACCAGAATATTTTGCCTTTCTTTGCAACAGTAACTAACAGCATCACTATGTTCTTGTGTCGCGCAAAACTTAAGACATAAACCTCAGAATGGAACTCAGAATACCCCTGCGTACTTTCTTCTTTTTTCACCTTGGCCGCAATTTCCTGTCCATCCTTAAGCATACCCTTGTATACGTGACCATATCCACCTTCACCTAATAAGTTATCCTTTGAAAAATAATTTGTTGCCAGCTGTATGTCAAAATAGTTGAACCTCATTGAATCCTTCATATGCAGTTCAGTCCTTGTCCCACAACCAGCACAAAGAATTGGTGCATCTGAAGATTTTGGAAGAAGGCCATATTTGTTTTGCTTGTGGACAATCTGAGAAGTAATGGAATGTTTATATTCTCCTTTAATGCTTATGCCTGAAAAACAATTAAAATTTTTATTATTACAATGAACAAATTTAAATAAATAATAAGGGCTAACATACTATTATAAATGATTGCACGCAGAAAGCATAAGATTTATAAGTCAGGGAAATTATATAATGTATATATAAACTATAAAGAATTTAGATGCACTGACCTGATTTTTCTTGCTTAGAAGAAGATCCAAAATCTGATGAAGAAATCTGCTCCCGTGACCTGTTAGCATATGAGTGCTTTGTATGCCTCTTAATAATGACGTCAGTGCTATCAGAAGAGGCCATGGATAAGGGATAGCTTCTGCAAGAGATGATAGAATGCTCGATGTCTTCAATACTACGACAATCTGATAATGAAATAATATTGGACAAAGAATAGACAGGCTTGTGTTCTGTGACATCTGTTTCATGTTTATGATGAGATCTCCAGGCATCCACAGACAAATCATCTTTAACAAATGCAACCTTACATGGTATCTTGTTAAGGTAAAGTCTCAGGTCTCGTCGAAGGTGCCTGTGCAAATTTGCCAGTTAAAATTGAAACCACTAGAAGAAGAATACCAAAGAGAACTGAAGGAAAAGTTCAATTATACTTAATTATTTAAAAGAACGTTGAAATGGATAATTTCAAATCATAAACAATTTTCTTGGTCAAGTCTCCTCTGGAAGATCCTAGGGAGAGAAATCTGAAGTAAAAGAATCCTATAGAGATTTGAAAGAAACTCCTCTGAAAGATCCATTTGGTAAGATTTCTTCTTTATCGAACAATGAATTATATATTAAATGACATGTTAACTTAACAAGACATAATAGTTTATGTTCAAGCTTTTCTCTGATTATCAGCAAATGTTCCTATAGCCACATTATGCACCGAGAAATGACAAACCACTACAGAAACTATAGACATACGACAAAAATAAACGAAAATGTCCTCATTAAACTACTCATAAAACTCATCTGTGTAAAATGTAACTATCACTTACAAGTTACAAGTGTTGAAAAATTAATACCTATCAAGTATAATCCCTGCTGCATTGTAGGATGTAACCTCTTTTAAAATAACCTGTCTAACTGGAAAACCTGCAGTGACTTTGACTTCGATGCTAACCTGAACATAAATTTAAAATTTGCACAATGAACAAAAAAAAAAAAAAACAGCTTAGACGTACTGATTAGTAGTTCCCAATTCAGTTCTGTATCTTCTGCAGTAAGAGTATAGGTGTTTAAGTTTATGTGCCTATTATACTTAAGTATTTGTTTCAAATTATTACAGAACAACCTCAGAGCTATGCAGCAGCAACAGAATCAGCTTCTTTAAGTTGTACAATGCAGTTCAACCCTCTATAAGATAAAGTGGGAAATTAGTGGAAGCCCTATAAAGAGACTATGATATGTAGATATGAATCGTAACCTTTTTAATCACTCTTAGGATTGAAAATTGGGCAATTGTACTCTCCATTCGTTTCAGAATGCCACTCTTTTCTTTGTCTCATTGTATTCACATGAGTAAAAGCATGCAATGGCTAAGAATATAGAAACCACTTATACTATAAGGGAACAACATAATCTTCCTTCCAAAAGAGTAGTTGGTTGTCAATGAGCTTTTACAGTCAAACACAATTTACATAGTAGTATTTTGGTATAGGTTACATCCAGACATTTGAAGCATTGATGGTAGCACTAAGATACATTTTCATTATCAAGGACAGACGTCATACATATGTATGCATTATAAAGTTATATATTGTAATGGCACTCAGTCATACAAAAGCAATTGCTGAGTTATAAATGTTTGCCGTATAAGCATTCGGTATTTAGTACACATGGTATTTGCAAAAGCTTTCGGAACTTAATATTACCCCTTCGTTTTCAAAATTTTCATAACTCGGCAAAAGCATTCTTGCATATGCATCCAATTTCCTCCTTGCTTCTTCCTCCATTGCACGCAAGTTTGTGCCAGAAAAAGACGCAGGGCTGGCTAACGTCTGGTATCCCACTGTTAATCCAAAGGAAGGAACAGATCGAAGAGACATACAATAAGTGGACCACATAGTGCGGGAAAAAAAAAATATATATATATATATATATATATATATATATACAAGTACCTTTCCTTCAATATCCACATTAAGGTAGATCAATATTTGAGAATGTAAAACTCATTTTTTCGATGCATTGGCAACTCTTCTATTGTAATCTTTAGCTCAAACAGTGTCAAAATCATGGTGATACCTTGTGAATAACAAGAATGAACAAAACTTTCATTTGAGCATGCATCCACAATTCACATGATAGAGCCTGGTTGATATAATATAATTAGCCATCTATATATACATAATTCGTCTGATACTTACTGGGGTGAGACACCTTATGCAAGACGCCGAGCACAAGCAATTTGTCACCTGCACTGAGAATGCCACCCCTACTTCGAAGGTCATCTACTATGAGCTTGATCTCGTTCTCAGTGCGATCTTTGGTGGCATCACATGCAATGACGACATAAGATTGCGGAGTATGTATGTCCATAGAGCATAATTCAGCAAAACCCAGAAATGGGTTTTTCAATCAGAAGAATCTTTCCTCCAAATTCTGATGGGGATGGAATTCAAAGCATGGATTTTGATAAGAAAAGGGGTGTGAAGTTTACATAACATGATATTGAAGATTGAGTGAGACAGATTGTCTAAAGATTCCAATTTCCAGGGCATGTAGAAGCTTCCTCTTCCTCTGACCAAATTTCTCTATCAACAGCACTCATCTCTCTCTCTCTCTGGTCTCTGTGTGTGTGTGTCAATTGGATGAGCGATGAGATTCGAATGATACAAGAAATTATCCGTAGGATATTCTCAGGAAGCAGAAATGGCGGGAAATTAATCTGCCGCCTTTAATAGTGTCAATCGGAAGAGTACGAGGAAGATGAAGACAAATTCCGTTAGAGACTCAGACGCGCTTACTCGAACATCCTCAGAAGATCCCAGATTTTCTTATTTTCAGTATTAACCTATTTATCTCCCGTTCCCAGGACACTCCGCATCACTCCCCTACTTTGCATGCCACCGCTTAGTGTAAACATGTTTGTCGTATTATTACTAGGCCGACAATGTAAAAGAATCTAAAAAAATTTAAAAGATTTTTTTAACTTATTTATTTATTTTTTAATACTTATGTTGTAGAAAATTTTAATTTTTTTAAATAATAATAATAATAATAATAAAAAGCTGCTATAGTATATCAGCCGTCTTGTTATTATTGGGTTAACTGTAATTAAACAGAAGTGACTAGATTTTATTGGGAAAAGCAACTAAGCAAGAACATATAACCAGATGGAGTTTTGACGAAGTTGATTAGCATGTGCTGAAGTTCATGTGAGAGATTGTTGAATCAACCACCAAGAAGTTGATTAAGTTCATGTTTTTGGCTGTAATCACATATATATATATATATATCAGGAAGGAAAGATTTGTTAATTTAGCTAGCTAAGTAATAAACATGTAGATTTAATAATTCACAGAAAGTTCATATCTCTAGTTTTTCTCTTTTATGTGCTTCATCAACTTTGAGCATGAGAATTGGGCCGGGAGTCATCATTTCTCCCATGCCAGGCTTGTCTTCACAAGTTAGTATTCTTGCAAGTTTTGTTAGACATTTTTTGAATTGTAACTTGTAAAGGGTATATATGAAGCAGTCAATCTTTGGCATATGAAAAGCACAGGTGTTAAGTATGATCATTTGATAACGAAATTTTCCCTTAACCATGTGCTGTTAAAATTAGGTTATTATATAAAAGTTTTTTTTTTTTTTTTTGCAAAGAAGCGTTTGAGATCTCAAAAGTAGAGAGAAATCATTTGCAAGAAAATTCTTAATGTCTTAAAAGACTTTTAATTTTGACTGGCGTACAAGGAATATCTGTTATACTAATGCTTCCTGTTGTCCTAATTTTTTGGTATCAGGCAAATTTTAACATGTTCACAAGAAGACAACACTTGGACAGACCCTATAATCATTGCATATTTAATATTTAAAATTTATAAAAAAATGGAATTTATAATTAATGGTCAAAGGACACGTGGATTGAACATTAGATTGGATTGGATACTTTAATAGTGTCATGTCCAAAAATTAGTGAGATGATTAGGGGTGAAATTTGTGAGATTGATTATACTCTGTATTACAAATTTCGATGGAAACAAGAAAACTTAAAAACAACAAAATATAATCAATTAAGTTTTGTTTGGTTTGATTTTTAAAAATTATTTTTTTATTATGCGAGAACAAAAAAATTTATTTGGGTAATTATTTTCATCAGTTATTTTTTAAAAATTATTTTTTAAAAATAATGATTAAAAAATAAAAAAACAAAAATAATTTTTTATATTTTAATTTATTTTCATCTTCTGTTTTTTAAAAAATATAAAAAATAACTAATAAAAAATATTTTTTTAAATAAGTTTTTTATTTTTTTGTTTTATAAAATTATTTTTTAGAATTATTTTAAAAAATAATAAAATAAAAATCGTTAGTATAAACAAGTTTAAATGCTTCATGATGAATGATAGAGTTCATCGTATATGGATCCACACACCATCGTATTCATTTTGATTGATTCGTGAACTTACTCTGTTTCAAGTGCAAGTTGTGAGAGGCACAGATAGACCTAATACAATTTAACATGCGCTTCTTTGGATTCTTTAGTTTAACAGATATACAAATAATATTTAGTAAACGACAAGCTTGGCATGTTGGGAACCAGATTTAGCCCCAATCCATCCTTATTTGATTTCTGAAGGTCACAGTTGACTTAGTACGATTCAATATTTACAAAGAAACATCAGAAGGGTAGTCTTTGGGGTGCTTCTTGATGGTTTCTCTGAGTAGTCTCTCTTGCTCATCAAGATTTGATGGCACTTGGTCATAGACATCATTGAAAAGCTCCTCAAGTGGAGGTTTTTGTGTTTTCTCTGCAACCTGAATCGCTTGCAATAACTGCAGTAAAGCAGTACGAATCAGAATATAATGTAAAAAACAGGTTAATTGGTTTGTAGAAAAGATGGACCAATTTTAAACTAACCTGCTCCTTGACACTGCTTCGAAGCTCCAGTTCATCCTTGTCGCCCCACCAACCATTCTTTTCTACCCATCTCTTGAATCTATTAACAGGATTTCGTGCCATTTTCCAGTATTCAATCTCATCAATTGGCCGATACTTGGTTGAGTCATCTGATGTGGAGTGGTGTCCTGCTCTATATGTGAGAGCCTGAAAGTTATATAGCACAAGATTGCTATAACACTGAAATATTGTGGTATGAAAGACAATGATTAATTATGTTAAATTAGCATGAAGGGAGAGCACTCACACCTCAATTAAAACTGGTCTACTTTCAGTTATAGCCATTTCACGAGCAGTACGAACTGCACTATAAACAGCAAGTGCATCATTTCCATCTACTCTAATACTCTGGATCCCATATGCTTGGCCTTTAACTACAATACCATCACCTACCAAACAGGAGAGAAACAAAACTAAACAGGAGAGAAACAAAACTAAGTTTCCAAGAGTGCCAGTATCTGAAATAGATCACACAGAACTGATATGATAGATTTAGAAAATCGAAGATTAAAGCTCAGTGAGATGTCAAATAGGGTATGAAGGGACTAATGTCTAGATCGAAAAAGAAAGAGTCACATAAAAAATTATGAGAAATAGGAGGGGGTGAAAAGGGTACTTCGAAATTGTTCTTGTGTAGGGGTACTTATGGCCCATCCATTGTTGCGACAGATAAATATAATCGGGGCCTCCATTACTGCTGCAAAATTCAAACCGGCATGGAAATCTCCCTGCAATATTTTGATGATATCAGAGAAAATAAGCTAGTAACCTTCCATTTTAGTAGTTTTTAAACAGACGTTGTTCAGCAGCAACCTCACTGGTGCCGCCATCCCCGCAATAAGTGACTACGCATGCATTTTTTCCGTCCATTTTAAGGGAATAGGCAACGCCTGCTGCTTGAGGAAGTTGAGTTCTAAAAATTGTTCACAAAAGCAACATTAACTTTTCAGAGTTCATGCTACCAATAAAATGGCCTAATAAAAATTGCATTAAAATGTGTGTTGTATCTTACGAAATGGGTGATGACACTGTGAAGTAATTGTGCTTGTTAGATCCATAGTGTATAGGCATCTGCCTGCCTTTTCCAAAATCACCTTCATTTCCCATGCACTGGTTGGCAAACTCTTGCAGTGTAAAACCACGCCACAATAGAACTCCAGGCTCTCGGTACTAGCACCACATTACACATTTTCATATGCATCAGTGGTCGTGGGGAAAGAGAATGTCAACAAATATGCTCAAATTTTGAAAGCTTTGTTAACCAGAATATGTCTCTTTATTATTGTTCCTACGAGGGAAGCAATAACCCCAAATAACCCAATTTGTGTCAGTTGGGGATTGAGTTGCTTGACCACTCAGTTCGAAAAAGAAAAGATTATGGCCACTTCAAGCTGGAAAATTGTGAAAATTCAATTATCTTATTTTGCTATTAGAGATACACTACAGCAGAAAGTGTGATATAGCAATAAGGGGTTGAATTTCAATAGTAACCAGGAGATACTAGTGCCTAGTGAGAATATTGGCGAGCAGCAAGTTGATTACAGGTTAAGAATTAAGATGGTAGGCAAACCTGAGGCAATATAATGTCATCAGCAGTAAGTGCAGCTGCAGATGCAATGTTAACTGCTTCTTCTCCCATTGAGGTGAGGTAGAAGGAAATTCTTCCTTGCCTCTGTACTTCATAGAATATGCTGTCCATGGTTTGAAGGGTGACCATGTAAGAATACATCTTTACAGCGATTTCCTTGCTAACCTATTGAAGGTATGGTACAAAGATGGTTGAACAATCAGTGCTGTGAAAAACAAGCCAATAATATTTCCAATTTTCTTTACCCAGTTTAAAAAAGAAACAACTTTCAGAGACTTTGGTTGCTGAGATACCTGTACATAGTTGCCGCATGTGGGCTCTCCATTGTCATCAAGAACTCGATAACAAGGCACCCGTTTCTGAGCAGACTCAGAAATGAATGTCATTTCGGAAGTAAATGCAACTTTGCCACCAGGAAAATCAACCACCTGACACAGCAAGAGATCAATTGAGTACAACTTTCTGTTCAAAGTGCAAGAATTTAATCAGAAGAACAGTGTCTCATGTCAGGCAAGTTAGATAACATTAAACATTTAAACCTTTGAGAGAATTTGGAACTGGATGTCTGAGAAACAGTGGCAACGTCAAATACCGCAACGCTATTTTTTTTCCTTTTAAAATACGAAAATCCACAATCCATATTCAATCTTTCATAGACAAACATGCATATTTTGGGCCACTGAATCATTATCTATTTTTTAAATTGAAAAAAAAAAAAGGAAGAGAGGGGTGCGTAATTAGTAACTGTCTTTTAACAGGCTTGAAGCGAGGAGCTGCGTTTCCTTCTCCCAAGTATTATGGAATCTTCCATAGGCTTGGTAAGAGGCTCATCAAGTTTAGCCCAAAGCATTAATAATATTATCCTTGAAGAAAGGATTAGATCAAATCTCACTTTTCAATTTTTATGACTAAAAGTATTAGCCTTTAGCATGTTAACTAGTAATCCGGTGCGTCGGCAACTTGGCATTGGCAAGTCTTAATGCTGACCGCAGAAGTTGAAAAAGGCTGAAAAGAGTTGAACCTCATCTTCCTTTTTCAAATCTCTATTGACTTAAAGTTGAATCTGCTATGTGAACTCCCACTAAACCCAATATTATGTTTCACTTACACAAACAAGAGTGCGTTGTTAATGGTTAGGGACATCACACAAATCAGATGTAAGCTTCTATTTTTTCTCGAGAAGCAACTATTCAATTAATCAACGGAGAGCTTAATGATTTGCCTATGTAAGCATTCCCTACTTGATGTTCAGATTCGAGATTCCTCTGCTCTCACCCTTTACTCATATTTTAACATGATCAATTTCGATTTTGAAGTGCTGAGTGGATTATAGCTAACCTCTAAGCTAATAAAGTGTAGATTATAGTTAATTAAGACAAATTACGTAAAAGAGGAATTTATTATTAGTACCTGATTGTCATCATCCTCGCTGATATTGAGTTGTTCTAGTTGTGTCTGTGTCTGTGTCTGAGTCTGAGCTTTGGTGGATTCATAACGCGAGAAGGAGAAAAGGGTAGCTGAGTTGCTACTACCCAGTAATGGACGTGCTCTACCACGACACTCAAAAAATGGCATTACAAATGAAGAAGAAGAAGTAGAGTGGTTTAGAATTGGCAGTAAAGCTACCGTTTTGGTAAGGTGTTGAGTTATGGTTCTGGACCTTGCCAACAAGAAGATTGCCATTGCAAACCCACATAGAGAGGCGCAGGGATGGATGGAGCTGGAGCGTAATTGAAGTTATAAGATGAAAATGAAAGGCAGGCAGGCGAGAAAGGATGGAGGAGGAATGGGGGTAGCAGAAGCACAAGGAAGAGTTCGTCTCTCACACGCACTTAAAGGTCTTGTCCCTTTTGATGACATAGAGAGGACATGGAGATCCTGTCAAGATACATATACAAAACCAAATGGTCTTATACATGATAACATTTTATACTCAAATGAAATGATCAATAATTTGCCATTTCAGCATAGTAGTTCTGAGACCGTATCATTGTTCATTCAGAATCAAAAGTGAATTCGTAATTCGTAAGGGGAGGAGTCATGGGAGTGGGACTACCTCTGTATCTTCAGGTATTAGGTACATATGGCTCGAATTGCGCCACATAATACTTGTGTAAAATGCAAAGAGCGCATAGGCTGAAAAATTCACTAGAAAAAATTTTAGGAATCATCTCTTGTTTTTTGGCACTGTAATCACAAAAAATTACAGTATTTAAATAGGAAAATTCTCACGGTATATCACTATAATTATTATACCTCTTTTGAGAAAGTCTGACGAGGATATTTATAATTATCCTTAATACAATGAAATTATTTTTAGAATTTGTCCCGAGATTTTTTCTTCAACATTGGAGGACTTTTCACGTTAAATTTGACGTTTATTTTTGTGAGTGAACTTTGTTTATATTTATTATTTTTGTAACAACAACGAATTATTTTACAATTATCAAATATTATTTACTTTTAAATTTTAATTTTGAATGAAAAATGATCCATTCTTGCCCTACAAGTTTACAACATGAGGTTAACGTAAGGAGTTTGTTTTGTGTGTGCGAGGTTAACATAGAGTTTGTTTTTTGTTTTGTGTGTGTGTGTGGGTGGTTAACGTAAAGAATTTGTTGTTTGTGTGTGTGTTATTATTATAGCAAAGATCAAAAGCTTATTGATAAGGCTACAATATCCACATTATATGTCCAACCTAACTTTCCAGCACTCATGCTCATCCCATCCATAACCAATATAACAATAAGATGCCATAAATAGCTTCTTTTTGTTTAAATTCTTCTTGGCTCACATAATATTATTAACCTAACCTCTTTACTTAAAACCTAGATCTTGTTAGGTATAAGATTAAGTACTATTAAATCTAAAGGCGTTAAGCACCTTTTTGTCCTGCCTTCCACCCCTAGTTAAAATTTAATAAGATCATCTCTTATACATGAGGAAATCCTGACGCTTTTATTTATATAAAAAATTGCAAAAAAAAAAGTTAAATTTATTCTATTTATTATACTAAAATGATAAACACATATGATTTTGGCAAATTTGAATACATGTACCTTTCCTTGTCTATAGTCATGCGCACATGCCACGACCAAGAATTCCAAGTCATTCTAAGTCAGCTGTACTACTTTTTTTTCATAAAAAACAAAAAATAAAACTTTAAAAACAGAGAATGTGGAGATAGAGATAGAATTTAATCAATTTATAGATATCAAATCAGATTGTTTAAGTGATATTTCTGGAACCTTAATTATTAAAAAAAAAAAAGAATTAATAGCATGTGAATTATTAATTTATTGACAGCACTATGTGTATTTTGTTATTAGAGACATTTTTACATAAGCAATACTTATTTAAGTACAAATTTCAACACATGGTTTAATTAATTTTATTATATAAAAGTTTCCATCGTTTATCGTTAACTCAATATATTAATTAATTATATCTAAAAAAAATATGAAAATGATGGTTTTTATATTATTCTATACTTAATTACTTATTTATCATTGATTTATTATAACTAATTTTTATATTAAATATTGTATATGATGAGAGGTATAAAAAGTGTGAGAAAATAACATTAGTCATTTCAAATCACTAGTTATGGCTGAGACATTTATTCTACAGATAACTTATTATAATTAAAAAAAATTGTGAATGAATCCGAATTGTACAAGAATATTGGCTCTGTAACTTACAATGGATAGTTGATGGTCATTATCATTTCCAGCTATACGCAAACGTGGTGGTAGGACAGAACAAGGTGGTGTTTGGATTTTTTTAATTCTCATTCATTACGTGACATAAAATAAGATATTAAATAATATATAAATTATTTATTAAATAACTTTTTATATTATTTAATATTTATTGTGATAATGTATAACATAATAAATTTTTTATATTAAAGTGTTATAATAAATAATTATGATTAATTTAATATAGCATTGTTGCTTAATTTCAATGTAGGAATATTATGTTGGTATAAAGATTTAGGGCAGTAATATATTGACAGGTAGTGCGTATGGATAAGACCAATAGGCCCCATTGGAATATATACTGTAGAACTCTTTTTCTTAGTGCTAATCCACATATCTTGCCCATCATGCTGGATCCTGGATATCTCAATGCCTAATCTTGCAACTCTAACATCATTTTTGGTTGGGCAGCGGATTCTAATATATGAACAATTATATTAAAAATTATATTTAAAAAATTTTTAGGAAAAGTTGGAGCGGTCACAAATAGTCCTACTTAAAATCCAATCTCCTTAGACAAAATATTTTTAGACATGTAATGAATAGCACAAGTGCAATACTAATAGTATAAAATAATTAATAAAATAACACTAAAAAATTAACGTGGTTCATCCTTAATTTTTTAACTATATTCACGGGCTAAAATCCGAATAAATTTTCACTAATAAAAATAGTGGGTACAATAAAAGAGCCTTCTCCAAACAAATTCTAAAGGTATAATATAAAAATAAAATATATCTAAAATAGTGTTTGTCTTCCAAATGGGGCTGGACCCCACAATTTTATATGACAATATTAATTTCTTTCTTTCTTCTTTTAATGTTGGAATTTATGTCATTTATGAACTTGTATTGATGGGTCACAATCAGTATCCTTGACAGCACCATCACTGTTTATTTTAACCTTTAACCCATCCCATATCTGGTTTCAGCCATGATGCAGCCTCCCTCTTCATTCTACAAGGCTTAAAGCTTTTCTCTTCCAGTTTCAAGCAACGACCAAAGGAATTGATGAAACCCCTTACTGCGCCAATGGGGTCATAAATACCATCTTCATGGTCCAGGTCGATTTAAGTCCAGTAAGCTTTATATTTGTGAACTTATGCTGGTTTAGCCTAAGTTTATATTAAATTTGATTTATATTTTTGGCTTAGGTTTTAATTCAAATCACGGTAAAACTTGAGTTTGGCTTATAATATTAATTAATCTTCTTTTTTATATTTTTGTAATTGTAATATATGTTTTAATATAATGATAATAATTACCTTTTGAGATATAAAAATAATTACAAAATTATAGAATAAAAAAATATAAATATAAATGATGATTAAATATATCAATATCTCATATCAAAAACTTAAATCTTATACATCCATATCATTATCATTATCATTACTCAATTCTAATCCATCAATCTCATTTTTTAAGTTAACTATAAATATTAAAAAAATTATTAATAAATAAAGTATTTCATTAATATTCAATACATAAATAATTAAGGAATTAACAAAATTATTAATAGATGAACTTAAACTTTCAATGTTAAAATATTCAATACATAAATAATATTTTAAACACATTACAAAATTTAATAATTATGTGCATTATTATTGTAAAATATTGTATACAAAATTTTTTTATTTTTTTAATTATTTAATTTAAATTATATATTTAAAATACTACATTTATTCTTTTTAATATTTCAAATAATTTTAAAATATCAATAAAGTAAATTTTATAATATATATTAAAATTTTATTTTAAAAAAACAATTATTATATTATACTCTTTTATTACTTTGTTTTTAATAATAAAAACTTCCAATCAATTTCAACTACCAGTCACTATTAGAAATGGCAGGAGTCAAAGAGCACTGCTTCCCCCAGCAACTCTCTTGTTCATCATTCAGAAGACTCACTCGCCTTAGTCAAAGCAAACAACGTGAGCCACTCAATGTTGCACCCACTGGTTCTGTCGTTTTGCACAGGGGTAATTGGTTTGGGTACTTGGACACTGTCCAGGCCAGGCCTAAACAGTAGCTCATTGTAATAAGTTTAGGCCTAATTTGTTAAGATAGACTTGTAATACTTTTGTATTGAATATAAGTAGTTAACTTAATAGACTGGGCTGAATGTACCTTACCACGAACACCTCTAGTTATAAGGGCAGCAAAAATCAGGTTCAAAAATCTGTTTGTTACGCCACTTCCATAAAAGCCACATAGATATTCATATAGAGATACTTCTGCCTTCATGCCAAAATCATTGTTTAAATTTTTCCAGCAACCAATCTTCAACTGGAAGTGATTAGCCTTAGGGCAGTCTTGAAATATATGCTGAATGGTCTCAGATCAGGGAAAGCAATTCTAAAAATCATGATGTTAACTCTTACCATGCGCCTGATCTTCAGAGGGAAGGCAAGCGTATAGAGATATAATATCATACATGTTGTGGTGGATAACTAATAATATGCAATTCAATGAATCGTCAATTACCACTGTCATGATATGAATACAACATGATAGGTTTGACATGAGTGGATATTAACTACCCAACGTAAAAGCATGAGAAAGGCAAGGTTGGCAAGCCATAAGTTCCACGATGATAGGTTTGATTGTACAAGTGCTAGTGAAAATATTATGCTATACAAGTGAATGTAACTGTAACAAGTAATAAAGTATGAGTAAAAGTAATCATTCTCACAAGAAATAGTTACTAATTCATTAATTATTAATTTTTATCTTCTTTAATTTTAATCAAACCAATAATTAAAGAAGTTAAACTAATTGAAACAATTTTAATTACCAATGCCAAATGAATTTGAGCTGAACAATTTTTAATTTTGAAAAGTTTAGGACTATAATTTTCCTCCACATTTCATTAATTTCAATTCTCTTTCCAATAAAGTCAGTTACTTTATTTCAATTACTATTTACGGTTCTTAATTATCTAATTATCTCTCTCAAGATTAAATGAAAATACTCTCAATTAAAATTACTCTATATTTCTATGAGCAATCTCTAACCTAGAGATTCATTAAGTCCAATTTCCTATTTAATGACTATATGTGTTGTACTAATATATTTATATCCTGTATAATCTCATCGCTTCTACTAAGTGATCACGCATCCCTCTATTCATAACAAAACCCCAAATTCCTTTTTCAAAGCACTTAGAATTCGCTAAATCAATCTAATATATGACCAATAAATCAGATGTGATAAAACACACAAAAATAAGAAGTAATTGAAGATAAAAACACAAACTTTATTGATAATTAAATCGAGAATGATTACATGTGGATTCAAACTGCAATCCTAGTAAAAAAAAAGTTTACTTCAATTTTAGAGTTGTAAACATCATGTTCAAAATGAAAGCTAACATCAGAACAAGAAGACAAGAGATGAAACGAGACAAATAATAAAAACTATGTAATCCGTCTTTCTTTTTTCTTCGCTTCTCCTACTCCAAAGCTCCTCCTTAGGCTTCTTTAGTGCGTTCCAGAATAGGTCTCTAATCTCTCAAAGTCAAAAGGTCCCGTTTTCTCGTTATTTCAGGCTATTTAAGTGACTTCTACTGATTGGGCGCCTAGGCTCACAGGCTTAAGTGAGACCTCCCAAAAAAAATAGCCGTAGCACCTGGGCTTTGGGACATGGGCGCCTAGGCGCTAAGTTCTCTGTACTATGAGCGCCTAGGCACTAGGACATGGGCGCCTAGGAGCTGCTACCTCTGACTTGGTCCCAAATTTCTTTTCTGGTGCTACATCTCTCTTCTCTTTGGAAATTGGCTCAGAAACTCCATTTTCCTCCAATCTTGCTTCCAACTTGTCGGCATGAAAAAATAAAGGAAAAACCCAATTAACTGCTCAAAATGTGATAAAAACATATCTCAATCAACAGCTTAGAGGATCAAATATGTAAACAAATCCACAGTTATCAACAAGCTGTAGAATTCCCACATTACTTGTGCTAGTAATTACTTCAGTCACCAGCAAAAATTAGATTACCCCTTCCTATTTGTCAGTAGTCTTTACTTTGTTGTGCTGTAAATTTGACTGCAATTGCTTCATCCATTACCAGATTAATTAAGTGGTCCTAACTATTGTACTGGATTATAAAATCTAAAAGTAAAGTGTGCACATTTGCAAATAGCTTCAACATATTCCAGACTTAACAAAAAGAATGAGAAATTATGGCAAGTTTCATAAGGGTTACAGATCAAAAAGGTGAATCCTCAGCGTGACAAAAATACCAACTAAACGAAGATGAATACAAATCTCAATCCATGAGAAAAAGGTGTCTCTTCAGTCATCAGCAAAAATTAGATTACTCCTTGCACTTGAGCAAAACAACGTTAAAGAAATGACCAATCTAGTCGAACAATTACAAACTTTCAAAGATTTTGATGAGTTATTTTACAAAATTCTTCTTAATCTGCTAAAACTAAAGGAGAGAGAAAGAGAGAGAGAGAAAGAAAGTTGAAGGAAAGCAAATCTTCGAAATGACTAGTCATGGATTTGATAGGTTAGTGAGAGGCAGGATTTGTAAACTAAATCAAATAATCAAGGATTTGAAAAATAAATCAAATAATCAGTTTGCAAATCTTCGAAACTACTGATCATGGATTTGATTTGGCCATCTCGACTTAACAGCTCCACAACATAAGAATAACGCTCTTCCCCTGGTTTACCTAAAAAAGGATTGATTTGGCCACAATTTCTATTGGGAAAAAAGGAGAAAAAAGAAAAAAGAACTTAGAGAAGGTCAGAAGACAGCTAACCATGTATTCAGTCGGCCTGAGGAGCAGAAAAGTTGGAAAGCATCTTCCCCAAAACCATGTGTACCATAGATTGAAATCATAGAATTGCATAGAGCTGAATCAACTTTACTCAATTACATCAGATCAACTTCAGAACTCAGGAGTTGGTAAATTAAGCATAACATCCTTTGTTTGTTGGCTCAAAATATATATCACCTACGCTTAAATGCCTCGTTCTTCCAATTTTTGAAGTCCTAAGTCTAACACTCAGAAGGTATTACATGTGCTTGAAGTAAAATGCTGTACTACTGGAGCTATCACATTACCGTTGGCAAGAAACAAATCCGACTCCAGGCCAGATATAGTCAAGCTATACATTGTCTTCAAATTAGTTTCAGTGCTAAGAATAGTTCAAGAAACTTGGAAGCTTATGGAGGTATAATGGCTTATTCCAGGACAGGAGTTATCCTTCTCAAATTGGTTCCTCTTCATCTGAAAAGTGAAAACTGTTGAGCCCAGCAGAATTTCTTATTCAACAATCTGCCCAACTACAACCAGGATTCTTTTGAACATGCTGATCTCTCATCAACTTTCTTACTCGTGCTGATCCTTCCCAATCCTCAGAAGTTGCAAGTATGTTAGACAATTGTATATAAGCACTTGGACTTTTGGGATCAAGCTCAATAATTTGCTCAGCAGCTTTCTTGCCAAGGGTCTTGTTTCCATGGGCTATGCAGCCTCTCAGTACTGATGACCACATGCTTGCATCAGCCTCAAAAGGCATCTCTTGCATAAGATTCATTGCTTCCCCAAAGCAACCAGCACGAGCTAAAAGATCGACCATGCAAGAGTAATGTTCAATCTCTGGATCTATATTATAATTAAATTTCATAGTATTGAACCAATATCTTCCTTCCTCAACCAGACCACTATGATCACAGGCTGAAAGAACCCCGGTAAAAGTAATACCAGAAGGCCTAACGCAAGCATGCCTCATTTCACTGAAGAGGGTCAGCGCTTCAAATCCATATCCATTTGTGGCATATCCCATCATCATTGTATTCCAAGAGACTTCATCAGTTTTTATCATTCCATCAAAAACTTTACGCCCTATCTCAACAAATCCGCATTTACAATAAAAATCAACAAGAGAGGTAGAAATGATCTGGTCGGGTTCAAGCCCAATGATAATAGCTTTACCAAATACCTGCTCGCCAAGTCCAAGGGATGAAGTACTTGCACAAGCACTGATCACACTAGCAAGGCTAAACTTGTCCAATTTTAAGTCCAGCTTATTCATTTGACAAAAAATATCTAATGCTTCACTTACACACGCATTCTGAATGAGGCCCACTAACATTGAGTTCCATGTTATTAAAGTTTTATTTGGCATTGTCTTAAAAACCCATCTTGCATCTTCAATTCTTCCACAAGTGGAATATACAGTTATCATAGTATTAAGCAAAATTGTATCATAAGCTTTTAGCTCACTAAACAATTTGCAAGCTGCATAAGGGCTTTGACATTTGGCATATGCATCAAGCAGAGCACTAGTAACAACAATGTCTTCAGATACCCCGGCTTTACAAGCATGGGCATGCATTTGTTTAATAAGTTCAATAATGAGTAAGCTACTGCCAGCACTCAAAATATTTGCAACTGTAGAGGGGTCTTCTTCAACCCCATTTCTACGCATTCTGTTAAAAAGAGCCAGTGCTTCCAGTTCCTCACCATTGGATATATACCCTGAAATAATTGAATTCCATAACACACTACATGGATTAATTTTGCTATCAAAAATTCTTCTTGCGTCGCTCATTCTACAAGAATTTGCATATCCTGATATCAGAGCTGATACAGAGAAGTCATCTGGTTCCTTCACAATATTCATAACGCGATCTGCACTAACCAAATCACCACATTTCCCATAAAAATTAATCAGCGAACTACACAAGACTGAGTCAAGTTCCATATCATCAATTAAAATGCGTGTATGGATTTGTTTGCCACAATTTAGAGTCAACAAATCAGTACACGCCCCAAGTACTGTTGCCAATATGAATGTATCCCGATGCATTATTTCTGATGGATCTGAATTCAGATTCTTAAAGAGCATTACAGCTTTTCCAGGCTGTCCAATTCGGGCATAACCATGAATCATCGAATTCCACACTAGCTCATTTTTCTTGGGCATAGCATTGAACAAAGAATGAGCTGTCTCTAGCTTGCCAGCCTTTGCAAGTCCTGAAATTACCACATTCCAGGAGTAGTCGTTCTTCTGAGGCATGACATTAAACAACTCCAGTGACTTGTTCTTGTAACTGGACTTCATATACCCTTCAATCATGGTGCTCCAGGAGAAACAGTTTCTCTCAGGCATCTCCTCAAACAATTTCCATGCATCTATCATACTGCCACACCTACAGTACAATTGCAGAAGGCGGTTTCCAATTGTAAGTGTAGAATACAGAATACCCGTTTTGAAAAAGGCCAGGTGGAGTTGTCTCCCTTGATAAATTGAGTAATGGGTGTTGCTGGAGTGAATTGTGCGGGCAAGAGCATGCAAATCAAGATCCATTTTTTTAAGTATTCAGTCAGAGAACATAGATAACAGACCTTGCTCAGCGGATTTCTAGCGCACAGCGTACTGATTTCTAGCGCACAGCGTACTTAGTGCATGCAAAAGCAGCATGGACAATTATCGCATGGAGCATGGTGGAGAGTTTGCAACTTCGCTTCATAGACATAGTTCCATTCCGTCTTCCCTCATGGCCTATCTAGTTAGTTGAGATTGAATAATGCTAAACCCAGTGAAATCAAAGCAAATCATCCGCCCAAGAATAAATGGAACCAAAAAAATAAGAATTAAATTTACCCACAAATAAACCAGAAATTGGTACTTCAATCCAAAATATTTTGAACCAGAACGGAACCTAAATCACCCTAAATCAACGATTAAGCAAGACATAATCAGGGGAAAGACAAAACACCCCTGAAATTTCCCAAATCTCAAAATTCATCCATATATCAAATTCAAACCTTAGCAACCGAATATTATTAGCGTAGTAGCAAGGGGAATCATACCAATGAAGAAGGGTATCGGCGGTGCGGCTTGTCTTGTTCGAAGCTAGGAGGAGACTGAAACTTCGTTCTTCGGTTCACGACCTCCCAGGGATGGAGCAGATTTGTAAGTGTCAATGTTTAGAGAAGGAAGAGCGAGCTTCTCCACTGAACCAGAGGGGTGGAGTATTAAAGTGGGTAAGAAAGGGAGATTGAAGGTGATTATGGGAACTAGTGAGTGTGTGCTACTCAGATGAAATAATCTGTGGGTGGGGCGTTTTTCAGAGGGTGAATCCGAGGGGAGGTGCTGTGTATGTAGTGGAGCTTGGGAGAGATTTGATGGAGGTTGAGGGAGATTGTTTTGGTGTGGTTGATGGGTATGTTAGACCGGGGCTAGACCGTGTGATTTTCCAGTGGTTTTTGGAGGAGGATTCCCGGTGGCTGTGGATGAACTTTCATGATGGCTGACAGGCTGAGAGACGGTGAGAGGGAAGCTCAAAACGAAGACGCTGAAGAATTTAAAAAAATAAATGAAAAAAAATAACAAAAATAACAAAAGTAGTAAAAAATACTATAGTGTTTTACTGATTTTTGAAGATTGCGGTCTAAAATGGATGTAATTGTTTTATTCATTTAAATTATTTCTTTAAATAAAAAGGCTTATATATATTTTTACTCTTTATTTTTTTTAATTGTAGTAATTTAATTTCTTAGTTTTAGATGAACAATTTAATTTCTTAACTTTTTATAATTTATCAAAATTAGTCCTTTTATTATGTTATTATCTAATTTTAATGGTGAGAGCTGACGTGACACTACATTTATCACATAGGCATTAAGATGGACTGTCAAATAATGTTGTCCAAAACGTTGACAGAGGTGTCGTTTCACATATGTAAATCTCTCTCCCAAAATCGTAAAATTCCTAACTACAGTCACACTACACCCATTCAAGCAAACACGGGGTAAGCATCGTGAAAATCTCCATTAATCAATCGAGTAGTAAGAAATGTGCTTATTCACACCTGACCTAGCTAAGCAAAGTTTGCAATGTATTTGTGAAATTTGATTTGATTATCAATAGCTTATGTAGTTTTTTTTTAATTTATTTATTTATCAGAAAGCCGAACCAAATGAAAAAAGTGCAAGAGAGAATCCTAAATTAGTAGGAGGCAGCAGAAGCACGAGGACGAAGACGACGATGACGAAGAAGACCCTAATGGTAAGGACGACCACCTTGAACGTGAGGATTCTCTCAATAACCTAACCCCTATTCCAGTTCTTAAGCACAGCTTGATATCGAGGTCTTGTCCGATAATGGAATCCAAATTTCTCAGTTCCCTGTAGTGATCAAACACACCATTAATCGCCCTCACCCATATGTTACAACAATTGTAGCTTTGCAGTAAGCCAATGAGTCTGGAGACAATAAGGGTTAGTTGCAGAATCTTCCATTTTTGGGGAATGCATTCAGGTCTCCCTCTCTCTTCTTCTATGCTCTCAAATTAATTTGCTTGAGTAGGTGCTGGCTTTACTTTAACAATTCGACATATCTTGTTTTCAAACTGTCGTGAGAAAAGAATATATAAAGGATGCTTACCCAGTGTTTGCTCGAATGGGCATAGTGTTATTGCAGTTGGGGATTCTATGATTTTGGGGGAGAAATTTACATATGCGGAACGACACCCCTACCAATGTTTTGGATAACATTTTGTGGCAGTCTAACTCAGTGCCTACGTGGTAAATATAGTGCCACATCAACTTTGACATATTATGAAAAGTTGGGAGAATAAATTGCTTAACTAAAAATTAGGAGAATCAAATTATTACAATTAAAAAAATCAAAAAAATAATTAAGATAAATAAAAAATTATAAAAAAAGGCCACCCCTAGCATAGATAAGTCATAATACTTAATAGCAAGGCTACTCACACATCCACAGTAGTTGGGCATGCTATTATAATTCATTTTTGTTTCTTTATTCTTTTGCAGTACACTTCTAAAATTCATCATTCAATCCCTTATGATGATACTGTTAACTACATATTTTAATAGAATGCAGTAAATTTAATATTTATTTTTACTGAACATTTTAAAAAATTAATGTAACAATTAGAATATAACATATAAGGATAAAGTGACAATTAATGATAGTTTTATACTATTTTAGAATCAAATTATCTATATTTTGGACTATAATAAATTATAATTTGTACATTATTAATTTTACAAATATAATTTACTTCTCAAATATTGATAACAGAGAACTACAATTGATGAAAGATGTATTTAATATTTCAAATATGAAACTATTCGCATAAAACAGCAAAATCAGGGATTAAATTTAAACAAACAAATGTTGTGTTTTTGTTATCTGAATGTTCTCTCTATTCCCTTACCTTGTCAATTAAATTATTACTAAAATAGTGTTAAACATCACTGGGGGATTTGGTACTTTAAAAAAAAAAAAAGTTATGTGGGCCCCACCTATCTTTTAAATGTCCACTAAAATTTAGACTTCTATTGTATTCAGTACTGTACTAAATTTTTTCGGTGATCATCAATTGATCACTTACAATCTTACATCTTTCTGTTTCTTTATTTATATTGTAGGTTCTTTTTATAAATGAACTGAAAATTATTTATATTGTGAGTTTTTTTTATTGAGAGTAAATATTACTTTTAAAAAAAAAATTTAATAAAAAATAATAAACTGTGTTTAAGTTATGTCTGAACAAATTTTTTTTTATTCAAACACTTTCATTTACTTGTCCAACACTTATTGTGATTGTATTCATATCCTAAGTGCATATGACACTTTGACATGATATAAAAATGACTGTCCATGCTTCATTGGTTACATGTGAAAGAACGACTACCAGGCTTATAAGTTTTTTCTTTTTAAGTATTTGGTCCAATACCACTAATAGAGTCTCCAATAAGTAATAACCAAATTTGGAGCTTTGCAGGCTATCAATGCCTGTATCGAGACAGTGCTGTAAGATATTGTGGTTGTTAGGTTGGGTTGGAATGGGCATATCCTGTTAATAGTATGAATAAAGTAAATTCAGTTCGAGTTAACTTACGATCGAACTAAAAAAAAAATCAGAGAGTAAAAAGTGTTCATCATACTTGAAAATAAAGTATTTATAACTACTGGATGGTGGTTATGCTATTTGGACTGAGTTGACTAATGGTCTTATGTCAATAGTATGAACAAAATAAACCCAACTCGAGTTAGCTTACGATCAAGCTATATAATAAATAAAAAAAATCAAAGAGTAAAGAGTGCTCATCATACTTGAAAATAAGGTATTTATAACTACTGGGTGGTGGTTATGCTATTTGGACGAAGTTGATTAATGGTCTTATGTCTTTAAGCTACTTAAATTGCAGTGATTGAGTTGGATATCAATTATCAACATATCCATTATTCTTTTCAACTTCAAATCTTCATTTTCCGGAGATAACTCTTGTTGCAGCAGATCATAATTATAAGGTAAATGTCAACAAAGTTAATTATTTGTTATGAGATTTATTTTTTTTAATTTTAATTTATAGCATTAGAATGACACTGAAGAAATTATTATTTTAAAATATGATATAGAATCACTTCTGAAATGTCAACACAAGCATTCCCCTAAGGAAGGGCAAGTACGAAATCATATTTAGGTGTATCTAAAATCAAACTAGTATAAAATGTGATTGGAAAATGTTGACACTTTTTTTTCTTAGAAAAGAAAAACATTATACCTTTTTTAAAGTTTGGTTGAATAACTTTGGGAGTTTGCTTAATAAGCTGAAAGACCTAATAGCGAGGGACTTTCCAGTTTCCATCCAAAGTCATGGAGCATTACATCTGATAAAGATTGGAATCCCATCCCTCACCTATCAGTATCACTTCTCCAATCAACTTTGAATTTTACTTTTCAATTTTTATTTAAAATAAACCAATCAATAGGCCTATCTATATCTTCAATCCCACCACATAAATTCTTTATAATTAGATCACCATACATTGTATACTTTTCCTACAATTCATTCATAAACTTAAGAACTTATATAAATTACTTAAAATTTTCATCATTAGACCACACTTAGTAACTTCTTTAAATATGATTTTAGCACATAAGTTAAAAAGTTTTTTTTTTTAAAAAAAAGAGAGAGGAACAATTGCATGTCAAACTCAAATTTTAGTATTAGAATATGATAAAGAATTTAGTATTTAAAAAGAAATGTTATTTTTGTAAATTTATGATAATAAAATTAATTGTTATATTAAAAAAGATTAAATTTTGATATGATAAAAAGAATGTGATAATATAAATGAGATAACATGAATTTGTAAAATTATTTTTAAAAAATACTTTTGCCTTAAAAATAACAGATAAAATTTGTAAATATAATATTTTAGATGTTAGAAAATCCCCAATAACGAATGATTGTGTGAAAGGAATGGAATGTGATTTGACAGTTTGGGAAATGGGAGGATGACGTGTCATGAGAAGGAAAGAAAGGAGAAAACAAACTATGAATATGTTTATTAAGTGAAGGGTTTGCTAATGCTATCCTATTCAATACTTTGAGTAATTTTTTATTTTATAATTTTTTTAAGAAATGATTTTAAAAAATAAAAAAAATTATTTTTAAATATTTATGTTCTGAATTTTTGTTTTTTAAATTATTTTTTAAAATAAAAATAAAAAATAAAAATATTATTCTATTATTTTGAAGTAACAAGACACTTCATTGAAACAAAATCTGAAGGCTCCCAAAGGGAAGTGTTTAATAAATCATTTCTTTCGCTTTCGTTTTGAGTCACGGAAACGCACTCAAGCAGAGAAACCAAGCATCTGCCGGTTGACGCCATTTATTAGACCAAAACCACCGTTGGCATAGTAAGCGGTGAGTCTGGTCAACCAACATCATCGTCTTGTACCGGCACATCAAAACTTTTATTCACCCTCTGATTTTTACTTTTTGATGGAGTTTTGTTAGTTATTACTTTTGGAGTTTACATGTTTTTATGACATTTAAATTATGATTAAGTCGCGTTAATATTAATATAATTAATTTTTATAACATTATTTTAATTATTCATTCATTTTAATAATTATAATATTTTTTATTTTATCATATCAAAATTTTATATTAACTGATCATTCATCGGTTTGTTCTTATAAATAAATAAACAACTAAGACGATATTAAAAAAATTAATCAATGACACCAACATGACATGCCTTCAATCACTTGTTCATTTTCACATTTTGATGGTGCTAATTATGTAGCCATCTACTTATAAATAATTATATAGATAATAACACCTTAACTGATTTTTAGTTGATAAGTTACACAATTATTTATCCCAAAATAAATCTAAAATGCAGATTTTAAAAGTTGACTTAGGATCAACTGAGACTTAGTACTCACCCAAACAATGGTGTTCTATGAGCTAAAGTCGTGGATTTTGTTTATGACTCTTTGACCAGCAATGATATGAATTGGAGAACTTCACTTGGACTGCAACACACACCAACTAAACTACCCCATCCCTCTCTCTCTCTTCTGCTACACTCTCAAGTTTCATGGTGGATTGTGCTATTACCGTTGCTTGGGGGACAAATTCAATGTGGAGTATTTGTTAATATTGCCAAAATCATAATCAGGTAATGATCAATGAACACAGAGATCCGTAACAGGGAAGGCAACTGTGATTGCATGTTAAGGCTTTGGATTGTCGTTATACTAGCTTTAGGATCCACCACCTGATGTGGGGTTTTCATTCCATTATTTTTTCCATTGTGGCCCCTCTCCAATATCTCAAATCTATTTTTTAATTGGTGTCATAGAATGTCTACGATGGGTAATCAGTTAAATATTGAAGAAAGCCGAAAAGAAAATGAGTTGGAGGGGGACGTGGTGGCCTCTTCATTCCACATAAATAAAGAGAAAAACAAAAGACAAAGCTCCTTCAAAGCCAAAATGAAGGAAATGAGGGAAGGGGAGGGCCCACGTCATCCACCATCTAGAATCCCTTGACTTTTTGGGATCTAACGCGCTCCATCGCATTAAAATCGTAGTTACCAAGAAATTATTAGTTAACCTTTGAGGCTTCGTCGGTGAACATATTTCTCCTACACCTCCACCCTCCCCTGCTTTCAAACGTAACCATACGAACTAAACTGCATTTTCTCTTCCCTTTTTCCTCTAAATTAAACCACAAAAAGCCATGCTCCATCCAGGAAGAGACCAATCCACAAATTTTTTGAGTATCGGACATAATGATACTCATAGTTCTGGCAGTTGGGAAGCTTCCAACTCTGGTTTTTGGACATCAAAACCAGGCCAAAACCGCAGGAATTGTCGCAGCTGGAATGATATGGAAGTGCAATTCGGAACTGAATCAAAGGAAGTGGATGACTCTGGTATTTGCTCGCCGCCTTTGTGGACGACGAGCCCACCCAGAAGCCCCCTACATCGCAAAAACCATTATCGAAGTCTATCCCCTGCATCAAGAACCCAAGCCGTTGCCAGAGGCCAAAGGGAGCTTATGGAAATGGTTCGGAATATGCCCGAGTCAAGTTACGAGCTTTCTTTGAAAGATCTCGTGGAGCGTCCCAGGGTTGACGTTCGAGAAGAAAATACGGTCGCGGAGAGGAATTTGAACAACAGAAAGGGGTATAAGAGGGAAGGTAGTATTAGAAAGGTTGATAAGAAGGGTCAGGTGAAGAGAAGTGGGAACATTGATAGTGGAGGCTTCTATCTTAAGATGGTGTTCCCTACTTCATTGGGATCCAAGAAGAAGAAGAAAAGTGAGTCCTTGGCAAATAGTAGTTCAAAGGTCTCTCCAAGACCATCAGTTTCTGATGGATCCGCGAAGGGCGTTGATAAGGATTGGTGGAAGAAAAGCCTTTCATCGTCAGTCAAGAGTGATAGTGGTGTGTCGAGTATCAATAGTGGAAGCATGAAAAGCTCTGGTAGCAGCAGTAGCAGCATCATCAGCAGAAGTAACAGCAGGTATGTTCAAACTTAAAACCACAATAGAAATACAAAGGGCTTTGACTTGACAAGGTCTTCCTAATTGGTCTGATGGGGGAAAACTTTGTTTCCAGTGATGGTCTAGTAAACAAGTTATTTAAGCTTAGTAGAAATTATTAAAACTAAGCAGAATTGCTCACGGAGATTGAAATTCTGCCTATGATTTCTAAATTCTATGAAAGCTATTATTAATCTGTTTTCACAATAAATGGCAGTCTGACAGATTGGATGAAAGGCTCTTCAAAAATTCACATGAAACAGAGGGATGTTGTATATGTTAACGTTATAAGCGTCTATAATCTATAGTTTTTACTGTAACTTAAACCATGTAGATCTTCCATTGCTTTTTAGGTTCTAATCAGAATCCTTAACGATATGTTTTGTTGAAATATGTGCATGAAAGTTTCAAGGAGTCTCTGTAATAGCATTTTGCTAGATGACAAAGTCAAAAAGAGCGAAAGTTAAAGGTTGCACAAGTTGTCGGGTAGATTGGTTTTGCTTTGAAGTCTCACAAGTCACAACACTGTATAGTCACGGTTAAAGGGGCTGATAATAGAAGGCACCAGCTGGTTTAATTGATAAAGTGTTTCGGTCTTTCTTTTAAGGAATTCAATCAACTCCCACTTTAGGTTTGGGGGATTTTAGAAAAGAGAGGGTTATGTTCAAATTATGAAGCGTATATTGAACTGAAAGATAAAGACAAAGGAGCTAGCTACAGGATGCAATTTTTGTCTGTATACCAAAGCACAAAATAAAGAATTACTGTAAAGCAACCAAGTTTTGCCTATATAGGAATTGCCTAACAATTTAAGAAGTAATAGCAACATTGTTTGTGAGCAGATAGCTAGAAACTCCATAGTTCAGATCCAGCACGTTAAATAAAAGATTTACTTGAATGAGTAAGATCATGTGCTTATAATCTTTAGTTACTAAGATATAATCTTTGGATGTAATGCAGGCATGAGAATAGAGGTGGCGGTTGCTGGCCTTTCATTCCTATACCCAAAAGGCTATGGCAGAAATGGGTGTGACGAAGTGAGTACTACATGATATACATATGGGTGTTTTTAAATTATTCATAAAGTAATAATATTTTGTGAGAGGGAAAAGTGGCTCCATGGTTTTTCCTCTCATAAAGTATTGTTATTTCGTGAGTAGCATAACAGGCACCTATACATATTCATGTAATTAATTTTAGTGATGTTTAGACATGATAAGACAGACAAAAACACTAGTATATAGTATGCAAAGTGAAGAGTGTGTCTATATTTGAACGAGTTTGTATCTTCCCTTTCTTCTTTAGTCTCTCTACCCCTTCCAATGAATATGAAGATGCCTCCAATATCTTTTTGTGATAATTTGGATTGCAGAATGCTACTTTCAATGTGAGCCATCCATGAATGAACTTGCTTATCGATGACATTTGGACAAAAATTCGAATACTAAATCAGAACCAAAGATTTCAACTCAAAAGTTAGAGCTCGTCTTATTTATGAATCAGGTCAAAATATAATTCTTTTGTTTCTGGGGATATGATCAGTGTCACAATGTGACAACTGGTAAAAAATCATTATTTTATGACTTTAGGAGCGTAAAGGAAAATGCAGAGAAAATGAGAGTCGCCACCAATTAATTAGAAGAATAATTGAGATCCTAAAAAAAAAAAACTGGCTCTTGGAACCAGAGGAAGGGTTCGGGAGTCTAATAACGTATGAGAAAAGTATTAGACACCCCATAAAGTCCATCACTAAGGATGGTTACCCTAAATTGTTTGTGCTTTAAAATTTTAATTTATTTAAATTACTCATTTTTATTAATAAAAAAAATAATAGAGAAAGGGGGAGAAATAAATAACTAGACTTACCTTACCAAGTAAGTGCCTAAATACGCCGAAAGGGATCAAGGTCAATGTAGTTTAGAAATATTCGGATAAATCGATTAGGTGAGATGTATGATCTCAGACTGGATAGTGTTAGGACATTAGAGGAATATAAAATTTCACTTAAAGCCTAAAAAATGAATTAGGAATGGAACATTGGGAAAAATATACCTCCACTGAATGCCCGACAAAATTGAGACTTTGAAAAAATAAAATTTCATTAAAAGTCTAGAAAGAGAAATAAGTGGGACGTCAGGGAAGATGAACTTCCACTGAAAGCCCGTGAGATTTAGGACATTGGGGAGTATTAACTCCACTGGATGTCACGAAAATTATGACTTTTGAGAAGGTAAACTCCTACTAAAAACCCTTTGAAAGTGAGGGGAACTTTATCATTCTTAGCCAAACTTTAATTTACCCACATTTAAAAGAATGAAATTTTTTGAAAATAATGGGGTAATGAAGACTATATAAAGTATAAGGGTTAAAATGTAATTATTCAAATATTGGGGTTGAAACTCAATTTATGTAAATAGTGTAACCAAAATATAATTTATGTGAATAATGTGGCCAAAATATAATTTATGAAAGTAATGTGGCCAAAATGTAGTTTATGAAAGTGATGGGGCTAAAAATATAATTTAAGTAAATCAGAGGGTTAAAATGAAATTTATGAAAATTAAGAAGCTAAGACATAATTCTTGAAAATATAGAAAATATAGGGATCAAACTTCAATTTTTTGAAAATGCTTTTACTCCTAAATCAAAGGTTATTTAAAAGGATATCAATCTTTTTTAAGTATAGTTAACAACCATTCATTTAAAGTTTATTAGGAGTAAATGGGCTTTGAACTTCTCCCTTTTTTAGATCAATTCAAGTGGGCCTTTGAAATCATACTTAAAGAACCCGATTAGGTGGGCCTTTAAAACCTTTTTGAAAAAATTTAAATGGGCCATTGAAACCCAAATTACTTTTTATTAAAGAACCGTTGAAGCCCCGAAATATGATTTCCAAATTAATGTGCTCCTACACTTTATGTGTATAAAGAATGTATGAATGCACTAACCACACTCTAATAAACACACCATCACTGAGAATGGAACCTACCCGTGGACTCTCTCCTATTCCCAGCCCTTTTTTATCCTTAAGCATGATATTTAATAGTAAAAATTCTCCAACCCACCCAACCCAACAATCAATCCAGGAATAGAAATCATAAGAAAGGTAAGGTCCTAAACTAACTGACTAGTCATTGATTTAAAATCCTATGGCTCCAACCAATAATCATAAAAAATACACTAAAGGATCTAAATATAAATGTAGCTAGTTAAGTAATTAATTGAATCACATACTTGCATCACCCCTTTATCGATACACCCTCATAAGCCTTTGCCTATGTTTAGCCATCAAATAATACCCGATTAGATTACAGCAGGGGTAAGATTACCCTTTGTTTTTAGTCTAACATACATAGCCAAATCTCTCATCCACACAACGCTTATCATTCCTATTTGGTTTGCATGAAAAGGTAAACAATCAGCCAACGGAATATGGGGATAACCCTTCATTTAAACATGCAGCAGAGTACCTAATTAATGATACTATCCACATTTATTCAAACAAACCCAATAATTCAATTGATCAAGACCAGCACATTGGTATTCATTCATCTTTCACGCATGGCAGTATTGATTTTCCCCACATTAACCTAGCTTGCAACTAGAATTAATTTCTAACATGGCTAGCCTTATTAAAAAAAAAACCAATTTAGCCTTGGAGCCGAGGGGAGTATAAAAAGGAAAAACCAGCTCCTCAGCAGCATACCATATTTTAAAAGGACAAAATTAAGTGGAGAACAAGAAGAATCAAAGATCAAAAGTATATCTAAATTATGGCTTGTAAAAAAAAGTACAATATCTTTACATACTGAATTTAAAAAAAATGGATTCGAATTCTCGTGTGAAGAGGATTGAGAATCATCTTTGAATCAAATATCATGTGTTTTCCTCTTGGGGAACCCAAATCCAGAAAACAAATAGGTAATTTCCAATTTTTGTTGACAAAACTCATTTTTTAAGGAAAGAAAAAACACAGTAAATTTTTAGAAATGTTTCTTTTTAGAACTCGATTTCCCATATTCCTACTGACCTATGAGTTTTCCAGACATGAATAGAAGAAAATTGGAAACCACTAATGCAACACATGAGAGCATACATCAGCCATTCCTCTTATGATTTGGACTAGGTTTTATGCGTGAGGCTAATGGGTGAAATTTTAATGGACACCATTTGATTTGAAGGTATACAGATTCGACCCCAAAAACAGACTATATGCTAGACTCAGACCATCCATTTATTTCAATTTTAGAATAAAACTTCAAACCCATACCAAAACAGATTTCGAATCCCCTTTTTAGAGCCACAAATCACATATAACACAGAAATCATATTAACATATCTGGGCTTGAATCCAGACAAGCAATTATCACAAAGTAACACATACCCTCAGTTAAAGTCTGCAAAACCGGAAACAATAATACTCTTAGAAATATGATGGCAAGTTACCTAACTCACCACTAGCAACACAAGAGACCCTTTTATCACTTCAATTAGCTCTCTATCTTAGAAGCTCTTGATTCCCTCTCTGTTTCAGGAACTCTTTCTTGGCTCTCGGTTCATTCTCGGTTGGTCCCCTCTCCAGATTGCAAAAAAATTGACTCTCTTCTCTATTTCGTCTTTTCCTCCTCCTCCAGAATCATCCTCCTCCCTCGAGCTCTCGGGTTTGTTCCATTTATAGGAGATTAGCAAAGCCTCACCATGATCTCCGAGGGCATGAAATCAGGGATTTCAGAGAGTGAATGCCGAGATATAGGAAATGGCGTGCATGATTTGCTAGGATTGTTACTGAATGAATAATGGCGCGAGGGAGAAGGGTTACAGATTGAGTGACTCTCGGCTACTTGCAGAAGAAAGGGGTTGCGTGAAGAGGGGAAAGGAATGGCGTGAAGACACAACAAAGGGAAAAATAGGAGATGAAGGCTGCCAGTTAGGGAAATGGCTAGGATTTCAGGGGGGCAGAAATAACGTGAAATTGGGAATTAGGGTTTCAAAGGGGACAACTGGGCAATCTGGGTTAGGTGTCCGGGTTATGGGTCAGGTCCGGTTGAGTGGGGAAGGAACCGGTTTGGGCCTGGGTTGGAGGAGTGGACCGGGTATGGTTTTAGTAGGTTGGGCTCTCCTCTTTTTTGTTTGTTTGTTGGTGTATTGGGCTGGTGGGTTGTTTCTTTTTCATTGGCCCCCTCTTTTTTATTTGTTTGTTTGTACGTTTTTTTTGTTTATTATGATTAATTAATTATTGAAATAACATTTTTTAATTTTTCTTATGTTATTATTTATTTTATATAATACATTTATTTATTTATTTTTTTACCTAAATAAAATTCAGTGCTTACAATCAGTTCCAAATACCGAATTTGTACAAATTTCTAAATTAATTATCGGAATTACTTGTTCAGAAAGAATGGGTTTTGACGTTGAAGTCAGGCGGCTCTTGTATTTTCTACGTGGAAAAGAAGAAGCATCATGTGTAGTTCACACTGGATAGAGAAGTCAAGAACCAACTCTTTCCCTTATTCATCTATGATCCTACGAGTAAACATACGTTAGTATTGGATTATTACGGCTTAGATTCGTTACCTTGTGCAATTCAAACTACAGTAATACATCGTAGCATATAAGTTATTTTTTTATTACTTTAATAATGATAGAAAGTCAGAAACCAAATTCAAAATTTTTCAGAATATTCATATTGACTTGTTTGAGTTGGATTTAAATTTTATTTAATTGATAAATAACTTGATGAAATATAATTATATAAATCGTAATTATTTAAAATTAAATAAATAATTTTTAATTATATTTTATTTAATTAATAAGTAATTAAATGAGATTTAAATCTATTTAATCCTTTGAATGTGGGTTGATTGATTGTTCATTTCCTATTTAATTTAGATGTTTAATAAATAAATAGAAGTATAAAATACTTCAATAAAACGAAAAATTATTATTAAAAACAAAAATATTTATTGGAGTAATGGATCCGGGTTTTCCAAGTGAAAGTCATGAATATTATAAAGGGTATGAGTTGTGAAACTGTTGAAGAATAATGTGTTAGGTATAATAATATAAATTAATAAATTAATTAAATATTTTAAATATTTATATAAAATTTAAAAACATTAATGATTAATTAATTTAATAAATATATGTCTGAAAATGGCGGTTGAGTTAGCAATTGCAGTCGGTGATATGATATCATTGATATGATGATCGAGCCTCGGCGGGAACACGGCAACGCCGTCTCTTCACGCGCTCCCTGTAGATGGGTCCCCACTTCTCGAAGCCTAAGCAGTATGCACCAACAAAAGTCAGAATAGAGACCTTGAAAAGAGAGTAAATAAATTTATTAAAAATAAAAAGGAAATAAAGCAAAAAGGCAAAGTCCAAAACCCTCCCCGTAAGACAACTTAGCCAAATTGTGTCTTTCCCCTTCTCCAATCTCTCTCTCTCTGGTTGGCTTGTACGCACGAAGATCGTCAGGATCGCTTCTTCTGATTCTATCTCTATTATGCGAACAGGTGCCTTTTCCACTTTTTATCATTCTCGACTAAACTCTGATGTTTTTAGGTTGTCGTTACATCAATTCCTGTCCAATCAGAGTTCGCATAATCTGATGTCTGATACCTCTTCTCTAGTGTAGTCCCTGATCGTTGATGCCTTCTAACTTTGATGTTCTTGCATTCCCCGCTCATCTTTAAGCTGCTTGGGCATCATCTGATTGATTGCCTTCTTCTTTGCTCCACAATTTGGGCGCGTTGACGAAATTGGATTCATATTCTTTTGCTCTTTCAATTTTCAGCTTACCATTTCAACCCTCAACCTTTTTAATTGGCCTTAACATTTTCAGGTTATTATTTATTTAGTTTTTGCTATATAGTTGATTGAGTTTCTCTGGGGTCAAATATCAAGTTGACTATTTAGGTTGTAGCTAAAATTCATGCTTGGACGGATGGCCGCACCCCTACTGCTGCATTATTTTCTCTTCCACTTTGAACTTTTCTCTTTTGAAGTCTAGATTGTTAAACCATTCATTAGCTAACTAGTATTTTCTATGATGCAGTCTACAGTTTTTGTGATTTATATTACTCAATGATGCTTTAGCGTCATCTTGTAGGTGGATTGCCTTGTTAATATTACTTTGCTCGACTTTGTAGAAGATTCAGAATAAAGACCTGACTGGAGTTAGTGAGAAATGGCAAATACTGCAGTAGCCTGTGCAGAGAGGGCAACTAGCGACGTGCTGACGGGCCCAGACTGGGCAATTAATATAGAGTTGTGTGATATCATTAATATGGACCCAAGGTATCATTCTTCTGCTTTATTTCTATCACCCATGGATGGATGGAAATTTTATAAACTATGCCATGAATACTGAAAGTTTTGGGACTACGTATTAGTAAGTTGATTGGTAATATAATTCCCCAAGGAGGAGAGTTTTAAGTTTTTGTTTGAAAACATAGACACTTCTGTGGTACGTTTGCCTGTCCCTGTGGTGAATGGTGGTTGGGTAAGATTTGTCTTGGCTGCCAAAGAGAGTTCTGTGTTGTTTTAGATACCATGAACAATAAATCTGGTTAACCTATCCTATATCAACAGCTGCCTAGACCGTTATAGTTAGCAAGCATCTATACGTCAATCACTGACTTCATTATCTATCATTTTATTAAATTTGTCAATTCTATGTAATGGGTCAAATGATTTGTGAATGAAATACAAAGCGTGTAATTTTTTTAGTCCTCATCTTGATTTTTCTCATGGATTCCTTACATTACATTGTTACTGATCTTTTCTGTTGAACTAAACTAAATTTTCAGGCAAGCAAAGGATGCATTAAAGACACTTAAGAAGCGTTTGAGCAGTAAAAATCCCAAAATACAACTTTTGGCTCTTTTTGTTAGTATTTCTATTCTTTTTTTATGTACTTTTAGATAATTACTGAATTTATTGTGTTTTTGGATATAAAGTGTAAAATTTGTAATTACCTGACATGGATGTTTTGTATTGGACTATTTGATGTAGGCACTGGAGACCCTTAGCAAAAATTGTGGTGAAAATGTATTTCAGCAGATCATTGAGCGGGATATCTTACATGAAATGGTTAAGATAGTAAAGAAGAAGGTGTCTACATTTTTTATATTGAAATTTCTTCTGTAGTGCACTTATGTCACTCCTCCAACATCCTTTTTTGTCCTTGAATTGGAAAATATACTTATCTAGTGCTGCGTTCTCTTAATTTAATTGTACAGCCAGACTTAAATGTGAGGGAAAAGATACTTATTTTAATTGATACGTGGCAAGAAGCTTTTGGGGGACCAACTGGAATCTATCCCCAGTACTATAGTGCATATAATGAACTAAAGGTGATTGCTCTGTTGCATCTACTTATTACTTCCTGAGCATTTATCTATATTTTGCGAGAAATGATTCTACTGAAAATGGATATGCATTGACATTTTTATGAATATTTGTACTATGATGGACATTGATGTTTTCATGTTAGAGTTCTGTTGATTTTTTCTGCCTGTATGATGGACGCCCTGATAATGCTGCATCATATTCATGTGGTTGTTGCTTTAATCAAATTAGCCTGGACTCTATAAAGATGTGTCATAATTTATTATTAGAATTCACATTTCATCAGTTTTTTTTTTTTTTTGCTGGTATTTTCTATAAGCTGATCATATTGGTGCACTAGCCTCACAAAAATATGTACTTGCATCCTCTTGACGTTTGAGTGCATATAAATCAAAACCTCCTGTCCAGAACTATTTATCATTAAGGTGCTGCTATTTGGCTCAGAACTAACACATTGATATTGTGTTTCTGTAATGTGATAATTTTTAATGATTGACAGTCTGCTGGAGTTGAGTTTCCGCCGCGAGAAGAGAGCAGTGTACCATTTTTCACTCCTCCTCAAACCCAGCCAGTTGTTCATTCTACTTCAGAATATGATGATGCTGCTATCCAGGCTTCTCTTCAGTCAGATGCTTCTGGCCTTAGGTATTCTTTGAATTGCACCACATTCTTAATGCTTGAATTCTTTTGTTTGTTGTGTGTGGTTGACAGTGTTATAATTTTAGACATTTTGCATTGTGTAAGAAATTAACATACAGCAGTTCAGATAGTGTAATAAACTCAATTATTTACAATACAAATTCTATAGTGCAGATATTTTGCATTCTCATCATATTGAATCCTCTAAAATGTTGGTTCTTGATTTTCAGTTTGCATGTTTCTGCATAAGTTCCCCGCTTTTTGGTGGTAGTTTTCTGTTGCTAGGGTTTTTGTTTTAAGGTTGTTCATAATTCATTAGTGGTAAATGGTAATAAATCTGTCTGCTACCACTGCAATCAATTTGGAGCCCAGGGAAAAGTAAGAAAATAGGGTGAGGATGGTTTCAAAACCCTCCCTATCCACTCCACAACCCAATTTTCTAACCTCCCCAAATTGGGGGGGGGGGGGGGGGGGGGGTGGGTTGGGATCCCCATTATGTATTTAATTACTGTTTAGTCCATATTATGCATTGAAAGAAATAATATATAAGGATAATATTGAAAATAATATACACCACTCCCTTAATGACCATTAAAACTTCTAAACAAAGACATGGGGACTACCATCCCTTTGCTCATTAAACATCCAAATAATGATGTGGTAACTTTTTATCTTCCCACCCCCCTCCATAAGTAACCACTCCACCACGCTCTTTTCAAAACTCCCAAACAAGCCCGTAAGGATGATGACGTTTAATTATATAAGATTTGTATGTGATGTTGGGGAGGGGGGCGGGTTCTCTTATGGATGTACAGGGGGGATTGGAAAATTGGTTTGAGCTAATGTTCTTTCCTTTTGTTTCTTATGTTTTGTTTATTTTCTGGTTCTTCTGGGAGGAATTTTTATCCTCCATTTTCTTTCACTGCTCTTCCTTCGGTTAATAAAGTCTTTGTTTATCAAAAATATTAAATTAAAAAAAATGGTGCTCTGTGCTATATCCCTCTCTAACTAAACTTGTTTATAATCAGTTTGCCAGAGATTCAAAGTGCTCAAGGACTAGCAGATGTATTGATGGAAATGCTTAATGCCTTGGATCCTAAAGTTCCTGAGGTGATAAAAAGTTTTCTTTGCCCCTTTCCTGCTGCCTCCATTCTGGAACTTTACTAGTTGTTGCATTCTCTTTGTTCCTGTTCTAATATTTTACTAGTTGTTGTGTAGCACTACAGGATTCTGGATCTTGGATTTTCCCACTATAGCAAACTGAAATAAGCAAGTGGGTGTCATAAAAAATAAGCATATTCTGATTAATAACAATTTAGCAATGTTACTTCTTTTTTAGCTGAGGTGATATTTTAATAAGCGCAGGTACACAAAATTGTGTTACTTATAGTCCAGTCCTTAACTTGAGATGGTTTTTTACGAAACTCTAACAAGCCAGCACCAAGTTACTTATAAATTTAGAGAACCAAAAGTTCTGTCTGGATCCATTCAGAGCCCTGAATGGAATCCCTGATTCTTAACCTTTTCTTTTCCCTAATTTTGAGCCATAAATTGGACTGGTTTGTATAATAGCAATTACTGAATTCTGGATAGACATTCTACGTAGTTGAGGTTTTGAGAGAGTACTAATCTGGAAATGTTTATGGTTGGAAAAGTGTAGAATTGGAGGGGGTTTTATGCTTGTTATGCTGAACTATAACATATTTCAAAGTTCAAACTTACTACTTTTGCAGTTATGCTTGTTAGTTAGTAGTTACATTATAATTTTTATTATAAAGCACTCAGTAGTCATGGGAAGTTGTGTGGTTCCTAATATTCTGGACAATATATGGCAGGGTGTGAAGCAAGAACTGATTGTTGACCTTGTTGACCAATGCCGTTCTTACCAAACGCGTGTCATGCTTCTTCTGAACAATACGGCGTAAGAATATAGTTTAAATAGATGGACTTAGTCTTTTTTTTTTCCTGTGTAATTAAGAAGAATGACTGTTATGTTTTCTTCACTTTCAGGGATGAGGAGCTTTTAGGTCCAGGATTGGCACTGAATGACATCCTGCAGCGAGTTCTTCGTCAACATGATGATATTGCAAAAGGAACTCCTAATGCAGGAGCAAGAGGAACGGAAACTTCAGTTCTGCCACTTGTGAATGTAAACCATGAGGATGATGAGTCAGAAGATGATTTTGGCCAACTATCTCATAGGTGACCCAAAAAGTTCATTATATTAAATCCTGTTGCTAGTTACTTTCTCTTACATTGCCTAGCGAATTCACAATTACATGGGGGCATCAGTAGGCTAGTGATCGTAGGCTAACATACTTTAATTTGTACAATCTGTAGCTAATATATAGCCCTGGCCCTACTCTTTCTCTTGTTCTCCATTTTCATCATTGCAACTAATGTGTAACTATTCATGATTGCAGGTCATCAAGAGATACTCATGTACAGAGCCGAAAACCAGCCAATGACAAGGCAGAACCAGTGAGAGTAAACCCACTTCTTCCCCCTCCACTAGCATCAAGGAAGCCAGTCTTCTCTGACTCTGGGATGATTGACTATCTCAGTGGTGATACGTACAAAGCAGAAGGATCCCCTGTGAACAAGGAACCCACACCATTTGCAGTTCCTCTTAATTCTAGCCCTAATCCAACCTCATCAACAACGCGAGCTCCTATTTTTGGCAATCAGCCTGTGTATGATGAACCATCACCCATAAGCAAATCTTCAGAAAGCCTTCCACCAGCTCCCTGGGACACACAGTCTACTGTCGTCCTTCCACCTCCACCTTCAAGGTATAATCAGAGACAACAGTTTTTTGAGCAACATGGTGGTGCGTCCCATTCAAGTAGCGGATCCGGTTCCTCTAATGACAGCTTGGTCGGACAAACACAGAATCTGTCTCTGAATTCATCTACCCCGACCAGGCAAGAGAAGCCAGAAGATGCCCTTTTTAAAGATCTAGTTGACTTCGCAAAATCCAAGACCTCTTCACCTTCCAAACCCAATAGGTCATTTTGAGAAGTCGTGTTTGTATTGCTTATAGTGGTAGAGCTTATGAATGCTGTTCTTCATCAGGTTTTGCTTCAGATGATTTGAGATGACCATTTCATGGCTGTTTTTAGAAACCTTGCGGATATGATTTGTCATGCGTGTACCTAGTACCTACTTTACTATTTAGTTGTTGCATATATATTGGCATATATTCATGTATATTGTTTGTATTGAATTTCGTAACTCGTCAGTAATGTCGGATTCTTAGAAGCATTAGCATTTCTTGGATTTGTCTAATTGAATGGGGCGTGTCCACTGTGGTGGTTGTCCGGGTGTGATCTTAAATTGGAAAAACTGGAATGTGTTATCAAATTGGGTAGAAGGGAGGCTCGTGTAAGGCTTCATGGTCCAGCTGCTCAGGATCTGCAGGGAGATCTTGATCAACAAATCAAAATGGTCCTGACAGTCGAAAAATAATTAATATTCACGAGAGAGATGACAATGAGGATGATGAGATCTTGAAGTAAAGTTACTTCCCAGAATTAAGGGCATTCGAATGGATCACACCAAATCAAGTGGTAAATGGTATGATATGAAGATATACACGTCGCTTGCGGACTTGACGAATTCAATGCGTATGTTGTGATAAGCCCACGTAAGTATTTTTTATCAATTATATTGCACATGCTCATATATATACTAAAAAGACTGAAATCAATTTTGAAAAATAAATGCAGTTATCAAAATGACAGAAATTCCTTGAAATTATGCTGAATCAATTTTTACCTGATTCCCTGATCGGCCAAAACACTCATCACGGGCATTGCCGTCGACGACGAGGTCTTGAACACCGTACCCTCTTCAGCTCCTCTTCTTTTTCCTGCTATTTATTCCATCTATGGTACCCTGGTTGCTTCAAATCTTCATGACTCCTCAAGCTTTCTTTAACCAAAGCCTGACCTCTGTTATCCTTCCTCTGCTTCAGTTCCTTTCCAGAAGTGGGTCACCTTTAATGATGAACTTTGGGTTTATGCAGAAGAAGGAGGTGGTTCCTCCGGACAATTTGTTATTTAAGCCCTTGACACCTTCCAAGGAAATGGTTGATCCCAACTATTCGGGTTACATTAATTTTCATCCAGAAACCACTTCAGGTGTGTTTATATACGAGTTGTTCAACGAGGATTTCTCCCCCGGTGTCGGAGTTTATAATTTTTTGAGCTTCATTTCTAGACCATTTCCTTCCTTTTTTATTCTGTTATTTCCAAATTATAGAAAATTACATTCTTTTTCATATAATTTTCATTCTCCCAATTTTAATTGGAAAAATTAATCCCAACTTCTAGTAGCCAGTTTTGTTTGTTTTATTTAATGACCTTCACGCGATCCGGGAAAGAGAAGGGCTAGAATGAAGAAAGAAGCGCTATATATAAGAAATGAGAAAAATAAATGTTACATGTTGATTGAGGAAAGGTGACAAGGAAGAGAAGAGCACGTAGAGAAAGGTAAGCGTTGTGGTGGGTGCAGTGAATATTTTCTTCTTCATGCTTCCTCTAATGGGAGGGAACAACCGCTTTTTAATTTGTTGCTCTTATCTTCTTCTTCCTCTCCACGAAATAATTAGGATGATGCACTTCAAATTTCAAAGAAGGAACGCCAAAAGAGCTTGGAAGATGGATTTTGGGTTTCGCCACTTTTCCGAAGGACCATCTCTGCTTCTCAACCCTTGGAACTGATCCACTTGCTTTACCTGAAAAAACAGAACAAACACAGTCACCTAACTAGTTAAGTCTATCAGAACAATTCTTTTTTAAGGTTTCTTTTTTCATGGTAATAAATACGTGTTTAGTTTGGAGACCATAATGGAATTTAGCATTTTCAATCAAACAAGTGAATTTACTTCAAATGACAGTTGTTTCTGCATTTCTTAAGTTTACCTCCATTCAGAGGCCCCCAACATTCTGTTCTATTGTACTTTTTCGAACTAGAATGAAAATAGACTCTTAACTATAGAATCCAGCAGCTCCGGGTGCTGACTGAGAAGTACAGAATCTCCATGTTGAATTGCTTGGAGTACCTGGCATGCGCAAGACAAGAACCCAACCATTTGTCACACAACTAGGCATATTACCACCTCAACATTTCAAAAACACAGCACGAATCAAGAGATAGAAATCTAAACAATGATATAGAAATAATCTTCAGGTAACGGATACTACTCCAGAATTTATACCATACCAGAAACAACCCTTTTCTGCAATTGTTGCACATACTAGAGAGAGAACACACAACATATAAGGTTGAAGTTTGGGGGGACAACCTATTATTAAATTGTTTCAATATTTTGTTCTTTTCAATCTCATTCATCTGTCTCTTTTTTATTGGTCTTTATAGTCGTAATTGAATTGTAAAATTAGGAAGTTTTTAGGGCATCATGTAAAGTAAACTAAGGGTACACATACCAATGGCATTTCCTTGGAAAATATATGATATCTAAATTCAGCAACTAAATCCAGGAAGAAAAGATTGGGACCACTGAGAAAGCAATGAACGTGTAGGCACATTTCATTCTTCACTTTCTTCCATCCAGCTACAACATCATCCTTCTTGTACCACCCTCTCAACTGCCACACTCACAAAAGGTATTGCAGACATATAATATGCATTAACCAAGAAAACTTATGATTCAGTTGAAACAAGGCCTCAGGCACAAATTTCCTAGCGAAGCATGTACACATACCTGATCTAGGTTGATCATAATGGAGACGGTTAAAGTCAGATTAGCTGTAAAGTCACAATGGGACAGAATGTAGGTTCTTGGAATAATACTTGCATACTTATTTATCTGATCTTCCATTATAACAACCTTCAGTTTTGAAGCTTCAAATCTTGCTGGAGGACCCAAGAGCCTTACAACCTAAGATTAAGAACAAACAAGTACCCTTATAATAGGAATACCAATGATAACCAGAACACATTAAATGAAAATATTTTGTACTGCTCTACGAAACAAGGATGTCCAACTTGGAACTAAAACTGCAATTTGAGACAGAGATGGAAGCTTCACCAGATAAGTGACTCGGTCAACTATTTGGAAAGATCTCGATTTCAAGACATTCTCACGTGAAGCATGTTTGTTTTATGTATGAATCAAGATAATAAATTCTAATTTTTAGAATTTAAAACTGGAATTTCTGCAGTAAATGTAAACTCAGCCTGGCATCCGGGCCAACTTAAATTTTCCACGTTTCTGTTAAGCTGAATAAAATTACAAAGGTCGGTTTTGGGAGAGTTGAAATCAAATTTACATATTTATTTATGTTAGCCTGTAGAACCAGCCTGGCATAGTGGCATTCGTGTTCTTGGTTTCGCTCCTGTGGACTGTAACTATGACCCCACAGTCGAGAATCTCTGTCAATCCATTCCCTCCCCACGAGTTTCTTTTTTTTTTTTGAATTACAGAATTCCCACCTTATTTTATTTTTTTTCGACACATATATTGGCGCATGGAGGTGAACGTTGTGCCACGTCATCAACACAGCTCGAATTTTCGATAACTTGGGGATAAATAATATGATTACGCGGCTTTAACTGGGTCAAAATTTCTGGGCGCAGCGGATTCGGATTCGGATCCCCTTAAAAATGTTACAGTTGAACTACAAATACAAATTATACAATGAAACATCTTGCTTTTTCTCTACATGCCTCGTGTTTTGATTTAATACGTTTGGCGAATTTTAAATTTTACTATTTTATATATATATATATATATATATATATATATATATTAAATTTTAACTTTATATTTAAAATGTTTGAACATTAAAAAAATTATAATAAACTTGTAGTCAAATTTATTCATATCTAAATTAAGTGTTGTGACAAAACATATATTTTGACGTCCTTGCACGTAATAATTTAAATTATTAATAGTATTACAATCTCTTTAATTAAGGCCAAAGTGCTAATATGTATGAAAAAAAATAAAAAATGTTGAGAATATTAATATGATATTTGCGATGTTATAACTCCACTTTTAGACTGTAGTATATAATTTTTACCTTTTATCTCTTTTTTTTTTAATTTTTTAATATTAATTAATTATTTTTATATTATGTATTTTTTTAAAAAAATTATATTTCTTATACTGTTTATTTAACAATTCTTTTATTTTTATAAAAAATTTTAAAATTTTTTATAAAAATTTTAAAAAAATACATAAAATAATTAATTAATATAAAAAATAAAAAATGAAACTGTGCTATCACGTACAACAACATAACAACCGCTTATTAATATATTAATATATGTAGTTTATGATTCCAACAAAACCATAATTATAAAGAAGTGCGATTCCTTGAACAAGTCCGTCCTTTAATTTGGACAGCGTATCCAAACGAATCAACAAGGTTGATATTACCAACATGGATGTCATATGGTAATTTAGTAGTAATATCAGCCCGTAAGAAATAGTGCATGGTATGGCGTGCTGGGTTGGCAGTTCTCGAGGTTCAATGTCTTCATAGTGCACGTGCATGAAAAATATACATAATAATATCAATACTTTCGTTCTTAATTCATTCATAATTCCAAAATTGTAAAATTTAAAAGCACTTTCAGAACACAATTGATTGCATTTCTGCATCTTCCAACTGCGCTACTAATTAATCATATTAGCTTTAACCCCACACCACTCTTTCAATAATAATTTCCTTAAGACAAAGAAGTTTGAATAATTAGCCAGTAGCCACTAACTCAAGTCTAGAACAACCCTACATTTTGTATAAGATTTTAATGCATATTCCCCCAATGAGTGTGTGTCCTTTACCGAATCAAAGAGGTGTGTGAACCCTCACCTTTCTATAAAATAATATATCAACATTCCACTGCCACCAGGGATGCCATTATCTTTCTCTACTTAATATATTCTGCTGTTGCCAAAGCAGCATACAAACTAACAAAAGTGTCAACATGCTTTTTCTCTCTGTTGCTTTATATTCAAATGAAACCCTACTTTTTCCTTAGTTAACCCAGTTTAGCTTTTGAGCCATATATATGAAACTAATGAAAAAGAGCTCCACTCTCTCTTTTTTGCTTGATTGAAATTTTGAAAAGTAAATAATACTACCGTTGGGTTTGCCCTAATTAAGATAGGTTTTAACAGCTTTACTGATGAATCTTTTGCTAATGGCAGAGGTTTTAACGGTGGCCTTCATCAATTCATCATTTGTGTTCCTATGCCTAAAACAAAATGTTACTGATTCTTCAAGAGACAGGGAGAGCCTTTAGAGGGGACATGTTTAATGCAGAAATTATGAGAAACTCTTTTGCAGAACACAGTGGCATTGCTAATTATACACTTGGAACAAGTCTGACAACAAAGATATCTTACCAGAGACATAGAGAATTAAATATTAGCATCCAACTAATAAGGGGTCCAGAGTGAGTATTTAAATATTCCTCTAATTCCTCACACATGCACACTCAGATTCTACTTGTGTATTGGACAATGAGAGCAACCACGTGGGTTGCTTAACGGTTTATAATTATCAAATACCTCATTGTCTGCCATTTACGCATCCTTCCCCAAACAAACAAGTTGGCAGCCTCCCTACATTACTGAACATGTCTGCTGCTGGAAGCCCTCTAAAGTTGCTCTTTCTGAAAGCTAAAGGAGGGCTCTGTGCAGTTCCTGGAGTGGTACTATACTCATCATCATGTTACGTTCTTGGAGGCACCACTGCTTGCTCTTCACTCTGCTTGCATTTGTTGTTCTATCAGAAGGATCAAGATTACCCAAGGAATTCTGGGAACAGATGCTGCCCAAGAAGCTACCTACTCCTTCCTCTTCTCCTTCCAGAGGCACCAATTCTGTGTCTACCACATCATCTTCCACAAGCTTGAAAACGGATAGTCTTCCTTCATCAGATGGAAAGGTCTAACATAATTCAAACTCTGGTTTTACAGCTCTCTCTAACTGTACAAAATGCAGTCTCAACACAGCGCTGATTCCAAGAAAAGCATCCGAATTTTGTAAATCATGTCCCTCAGATTCGTCTGACGTGCTGCTTATAAACAGAATCACATTCTTGTAGATTCATTCATCTTGTCAGAAGATAGTTTCTTGTAAAGACAATTGAGTAACTACTCATTATTGGACAGCATAAATATATCAATAACAAGTAATAACAGTTTTAGTATGAATAGATATGATGGCGGGAGTAGTAACAAGTTGTATTTCTTGAGAAACATTTCTTTACTATAAGCCAGGTTGCTGTATATCTTTCATGTAACATTCTCGTTATCAGTTATATTTTCCTCAATAATATTTTAAGTGAAGCTTATAGCCTCTCAATTTTCTGGGTAAGTAGGTACTATTTACTAACAATACAGACAAGGGCTTTGCATAAGAAAAAGGATGAAACAGCTTTTCATCTTAAATCGTCCAACTCTTCTGATCATATTTGCCCTGAAACCGCAAACACCATTTTGCTTGTTCCATTTATTATTCACGTTTATTTTATTTTTTTTGGGTGGCGATATTGCAGTTTCATGCATTATTCTTTGCTCTATGATTTCCGCTACCTGATCAGTTGTGATCTCATATACTTCCTAAAACTTGAAAATATTTTTCAATCTGCTGCATGGTTACAGAAGCCTGCAGTAAAATGATTTCAGGCTTGTACAACAAACTAATATTCTGGCCGATATCCAGTTTTGTATTTCAGGCCTTCCGCTTGGCCAGTTAAAGTTAACATCACTAACAGTTCTGGAAGGATGAAAAAGGTTCAAGTAGTTTTCGTCGCCTGGTCTCTCTATCTAATTTATTTTTCCTTTTCCCTCTAGCTTTGATGGCGGGTTGGTTCACAGGTTGGAACTTAGATATAAAGTTCTAAACTAATTAATATGTCCTTTGTCCTTCCATGAATCCATAGTGAAAGTGAGACCTTGAAATTCAATCAAATTAAGTTTCTTGGCTCGACCTTTTTCTTATGGAAATCAGGAGAGAAGTGTCCACTCAAACAAACGAGGTTCCAAATGATATAGTTAGTGCTCTGCAGGGAACTTGGTAGTCTACTAGAAATGGCTCTCTATCTCACAGCAAGATGACTTAGTTTCTTTAGTTATTTGATCCGACCAACGTACTAAATCAGGAAAAGTTTAAAAGTATACGGAGCAGAGATCCGATCCATGCCTTTATTTATTAAGACTAGGAGGTATAATTTTGTACCTATGCTCCACAATTATGAATGATTGTATAAGAGTATACAGTGCATAAGTATACACGTTCCTGCTTATAACAACTACAATAAGCAGATGCATTGTTGAAAAAAATGATTGTAGTCTCCCTACAACATACTCCCACACGCTACATAAATTTCCAAACCACCATAGTTTTATATAGTTTCCAACTTTCCATATAATTTTCCTGCTTGCTTTGTTCGTGCCAATACAAAAGATTGAAGATATTATTCCAATCTTGATGTAAAATATGATGAAATCAATTGTTTATGTGTAATTCAGTAACTTCTAGACTTATTTTATGTGTCTTATAAATTATTAGGCAGAATTATTGATGCCTATATCTCAAAGTGCAGCCCAGATGATAAGGCAGCATGTCTGATTCTGGACAGCTTTTAGTGATGCAGGTTTCCAAATATTAGCCAGAAAATGCTTTGAGACTAACATATCAATCTTGCAGCACATGTGCTATAACTATCTCTGACATGAAAAATGACTGATTCTTGTGGATACTATAAATACTTTACTGCTCTGGTAATGTTCCCTGATTTTTTGTTGCTTCATTTAGCTCTAGTAAGTGGTTAGTGATAATTAGTAAGAAAGATATGATAGAAACGTCTTTCTAAGCTGACAACTTAGCAGCCAAAAGAGTTATTCATTATCATACACACTCCTCCGAAAGAAGAGAAATGGAAGGATAAAACCTTAGAGGATAATGATCTTTTTCTAGAACGTATAGGATAACTACGTAAAACAACTACATCATTAGAGCTGTCAAAACGGGCTGGGTGTTTAAAAGGGTGGGTTGGGTTTAGGAAAATGCAGCCCGCCAAAATAGTGGGCTGGCTAGCCCCGCCTACATGACAGGGCGGGGCGGGTTGGCAGGTCATCCTCTCATTTTTTCATTTAAAAAAGTTTTGAAGATGTTAGGAATCGAACCTGGGTCTTTAGGAAGATAAAATAACACTCTTACCACTAGTCTACAATCTCTAGATAAGATAAAAACGAAAAATTAAATATAAAAAGAGTATAAGTGGCGACCAGCCCGCCAACCCACAACCCGCCAAGGGCCGGCCCGCCTCGTTTGACAGCTCTATGCATCATAGGAGAAGGTCATGATAGTACAATACTCAACATGAAAGTAAAATCACAATGAAAAAAGATACAAGAATGACTGTGAAAACAAGCAAAGAACAACACAATCCCGCAATAAGGATGATCTTTCAACTAAGTACCTTATTGCAACCTTAGCAATAAGATGTTATATATGTACCATACAAAGAAACCACGAGGCTAAGAAGATATTAGCTTCTGAGAGTATAACTGTATGCCCTAACTTGTTGGTAAAATTAAAGTGAACACCGACTAATTGTTAGATAAAAGGAAAAGTGTAGGTTTTGGTCTAACAGAAAGGAGAAGATAAGTATGTATTAAGAGAGAAAACTGAGAGCTATGAGGAACTGAAGTTCTGAGGTTCATAACATATTCCCAACAGTTACAGTACATGGTTATATAGCACAAGGTAATCACAAAATATCTAGTACAATACATAGATAGTTTTTTACATTTGAAATTTAAACATTTAGATTTGGCTCCACAAATGTACAACAAAATATTTTATGTTGCTAACTGTCACATCACTTAACACTCCTCCTTGACAGGAATGCAACATACACCCAGCATCTTCCTTAGGTCTTCAAACTTAGACTTAGATAGGGCTTTTGTTATGATATCAGCCACCTATTCCTCTGAACTACAATGCTGGAGGTTTACCTCTTTTTCTGCTTCTGCATCTCTTATGAAGTGATACTTAATTTTAATATGCTTAGTCTTCCCATGACAAACTAGATTCTTGGCCATAGCAATGGCTAAGATGTTGTCACAAATATAACAGTAGTAACATTCTAGCAAAAAGATAAATCTTGAAGTTATTTTCTAAGCCAAATACCTTGATTTACTGCAGCTGCAGCAGAAATATACTCTGCTTTAGCTGTAGATTAAGCCACTGCATCTTGTTTACTTGAATTCCAGCAGATAACTCTTGAACCTAGATTGAAAACATATCCAGAGGTGCTATTCATGTCATCTATGAGCCACCCCAATCACTATCTGCAAATCCAATTGGTTAGCTTCCTTTTCCTGCTTCAAACATAATTCCCAAATTAGCAGTTCTTTTTATGTATCTCAGCACTTTTTTAGCAACTTTAAAGTGTATTTCACTTAGAGACTGCATGAATCTAGATAGAAGGTGTAAACACTAGATTTTGTCCCAAAAAAATAAATAAATAAAGAATAACCAAAAAAAATTAATAATAATAATAATAATAATAAAAAATTTAATTAAACTAAAAAAAATAAAAACAAAAAAATAATAAGAAAAGCCCAAAAGTAAAAAAAAAAAAAAAAACAGAGCCCAGTCCACTTCCTTCCTAGCCCAAACACTGGAGCCTACTTCACCACAAATTCAGCCCACACCCCATACCCATTTCCCCTGCCCTGGTCCACGTTCAACCCAGATACCCCCGGAATCCCTAAATTCACGGGCTCCTTTTTCTATTTCCCACAACCTTTCTCTGCTCTCCCCGTATCTTTCCCCGTGAATTGGTCTCCAATTTCTCTCTGCAACGCGCCACGCTTGTTCTCTATAAGCCACCGGTAGCATTTGTTGTCATCCCCTTTCCTCCCTGCTACACCTGTGGTCCCCTTTCCATCTCTGCTTCTCCTTTATTTCTGTTTTCTGCTGCTGTGCCCCTGTTCTGTTATGGTTCTCTGCGGTAAGCCTGCCATTCGCGACGGTCCCATGCACGGCAAGAGATGACAACCCCGTGCTCTGTCTCGTCTGTTCCCCTGCCTCCCTGCACAAGCCGCGATTTACGGTATCCATGCGCGACAGACTTTGACACTGGTTGATACCCAGCAGCTGCTTTCAAGGGATTTGGTCTCTTCTGGCACATATAAAGCAAACAAAGCCAACATTAGGATGAGGCAAGACGAAAGTGAAGAAATGAGACCCAAACCGGGAATCAAAAGGGGACGAAATCCAAAGGCCATCAGAGAAAGGAGGACTTTGGAGGGGATCGCGAATTAAAAAAAAACAGAGAGCAAGGAGAGATTGAAATCAGAAAGGTAGTTTGTTTTCGTTGGTTTTTGGATGAGGGTTTTGATTGCTATACGTTGGGATCCTGTTTTGTAAATCTGGAATCTGGTTTGTTCATTTCTGGCTTTCGCGTTTAGTCTTCAAATTATGGAAATTGTTGATTGGTATGGATCTATTTTTGGCTCAGTAAACTCGATTTATTTTGCTTCGGTATGGAATGTTAAATACCTCAATTTAACCATGGGTTCCAAAGGGGCAAATCCGAGGATTCAAACATAATATCAAAAATCTAGCTATATTCGGGCTGTGTTGTTTAGGATTCTTGCATATTCTTTAGCCATTGATGGTTTATACCCGGGGGTAGTGCCTATGTGAGTTTGATATTAGGAGCTTGTGAATATTGATTGAGTGATTGTCATAACTGTTTTCACCATGTCAGATTTAATTAAGATATGTGTTTTTGAACTCAAGCTTAGGCTCATTACACTGATCTATCAAGCTAATCCCGATCACAGTGCTATCAACACATCAATTCCAGTATTAGTTCATATGGCAGATTCGTGAACTCATTGCTCTATAGATGAATCATTTCCATTTGTTACACACTTATCTGTTGATGTTCTTAAATTCGGATTGGGTTAGAGCCAGTCATACAGAAGTAGATATAAATTAGACTCCACTACAAACCTGCTTTCATCATGCTCCAGAATTGAATTTGGGGCAATAACACTTCACAATAGGGTACGAATTTGGGACTTATCTCTTAATCTGCATATTCTGTCATTTCAAATTTTGATTTCTTTTTTTTTGAGAAAATAATCCAATGCACCTCATTTTTCTTGGATTTTGAATTTTAATTGACATAATGAAATAGATTTATTTTTAATGACATTTGGGAAATGGGCTCCAAGGGCCAATATAGAAACCCACGCTCTGAACATTAAGCCCAGGGTTTTTCTCTAAGGGCCTTTCAGAATAATAAAAATCAAACTGTGAGCCCACTTTGGGCAATTTTCAATCAGAAGTTGTAAGAGCCCAATAATCTCTATTCAATTA
>JASKGM010074487.1:0-15537 GCA_034509205.1 Ceratonia siliqua
ATTAATTATTATAAATATAAAAATATTTATAAAATAATAAAATAAATATTATTTATATTAAAATTATTAAAATAATAGTAAATTATATAATTATATAAATTAACTTGTATATGTCATTTATTAATTATTATATATGAAGAAACAAGTATAAAAAATGAACAATTATTTAAGGGTATTTTTGTAAAAAATATTAACATTCTCAAGAAAGTTATATTTAAACCAAACATGAGAATGAAATATTTCAAGTAACATTCCCAGAAATATTTAAGGCCAACCAAACGCATTTTATAACATTCCTAGGAATCATAATTCCCAGAAAACATGATTCCCAAGAATGAAAAAAGCCCTCGATACCAAATGCCTCCTATGAGTAATTTCCCATTTTCCCTATGGCTCTTGCCTCTTTACCCACGCATGATCGGCCATTGTGTCTTGGCGTCTGACTTTCTCTCTTGGCATAACTCTGTACTAGTCATTTTTGGTGGAGTGGACTGGCCCCGTTTTTGTGCCAAAATGGTGCATTTTGGCCCAGATTTCAGTTTCTTGGTTTCACTTCCCTACCCCCTAAAATTCCTCAACCCTCATTCAAGTCATTGAGTGAAACTATGAAATCCCTATGAGTAATTTCCCATTTTCCCTATGGCTCTTGCCTTTCTACCCATGCATGATCGGCCACTGTGTCTTGGCATCTAACTTTCTCTCTTGGCATAACTCCATCAATTAGTAAGTTTGTATTTTCGTATATTTTTTGGTAATCTTTCTCTTTATCTCTGTCTCTCTCTCTCACTTATATTTATTATTTTGGGGAGTGGTTTATGGAGAAAACAGCAAGTGTATGAAAAGAGGTTGCTATTGGTTTCCCTAGAGGAAGGAACTCATAAATTTGATGATGGGTCTAATATGGTATTATTCCCCTGGTTTTGACGTTTTAAGTCTCCATTCTTCTTTTTCCCAAATTTTGTTCATGCAGATAAGTGGTGGGGAGGGTGCCAAAATCATATGACCCTGATCTTATAAAGTCTATTGGTTTTGTGGTCTAAGTAGTTCTTGAATGAATTCCAGTCCGCAATTGTGCTTACTTGTTCAATGATGTTTGCCTGTAAGAATGACTTTGGTGTTGGAGGATTCTCCTTAATTCTTGTTTATGTTAAATCTGGTCTATCCTAATTTGAAGTTAAGTTATGTATGATTTAGAATTCAAGGAGATAACTTTTTTAAGGTTGTGCCTTAACTTTAACGGTGGATTTAAAGCTAGGATGTACTACTAATCTTAGTTCTACTGCTTCTCATCTCATTTTAGTGCATTTTCCTATCACACCTATAGGATGCAAGAGTATAGTAATAAGTAATAACAGTGACTTTCAAAAAAAAAAACTATACTGAGTACTGAGTTGTGATTAGTAAGGAGTTTAAGCTAAAATCCCCTCCTTGTTGAATGATGATGTATTAACATAGCAAAATTCTGATTTCCTTCATTGTGCTCCTAATTTTCAATAGAAAAAAAATGGATTGATTTATTATATTATATGTCTTTGTATCATTGTATGCTTGTCAATGATAGCTTCGTTCAAATGGTAGAAATTATGTAAGTGTATAATTATTATATTTCTCAATCTTAAGTTTCAATTATCGACTCTAACTCTATAAATAAAATAATTATTATAGATGAAGATGAGGAAGAACAAATTCATATGACGGAATCCCCTTCAACTACAACTAAAGTGGGTATCTAAAAAAAAGGCATAGAGAAACTTTAATGTGTGGAAATAATTTACAAAGGAAGAGATTGGAAAAGATAGCATAAAAAGGGAAAAATATAAGGTCTGCAATCTATAATATAAATATGGGGCAAACAATATAGGACTTCCATATTAAAACTACCATATTTCAAAATGCAAAATGATTAGGTTCCATGATGTAGGACAAATGCTTATGGATACCGTGAAAAGTTGATGTTTAGAAAAATAGACTAAAAAATATCACGCAAGCTTTTAGCTTTTGCAATTATCAAACATGATTTGCCCTTTTTTTTGTTGTTGAATATGATGGCATTAGAGCCTGGGGGAGGAACCTAAATCCTTATTTTGTTCATATTTCAAGAAAATACTCTAGTGGGTGACATTGTAAAAATTTATTTGAGGGAGAAAGACAACCTTATATGTATTTTAGGCAAGATTCTAAATAAGATTTGTTTAACTTCTGATTTGTGGACTACATGCACCAATGAGGGTTACATTTGCTTGACTGGTCATTTTGTTAATGAGGATTGAAAATTAAACAGTAAAATACTTAGTTTTGCTCAAATGCCTCTTCCATACTCGGGGGTTGAATTGACTACAAAATTATTTGAATTTTTGAAGGAATGGGGATTGAGAAAAAAATGTTTACTCTGACTTGGGATAATGGATCTAGCAATGATAACATGCAAGATATAATAAAATAGCAGCTTTTTTTGCATGACATATTGTTGCGTGAATGTGAGTTTTTCCATGTTCGTTGTTTTGCTCATATCTTGAATCTTATTGTCCAAGAATGCTTGAAAGTAGCTAATGCAGCTTTACATAAAATTAGAGAATCTATCAAGTATGTCAAAGGTTCAAAGAGCAAGATGAAAATTTTTGAAGAATGTGTGAGGGAAGTTGGTAACATTGACAATAGTTTTGGCTTAACCTTGAATGTGTCTACCCGTTGAAACACAAAATATTTAATGTTAGATAATACCATCAAATATAAAAAGGCTTTTGTTTCTTTTCAATTAAATGATATAAATTATAAATATTGTCCTTCATTTGAAGAGTGTAATAGAGGAATGAAAATATGTGAGGTCCTACAGTCATTTTATGAAACTACCAAGTTGATCTCTAGTTCTTCTTATCCTACATTAAATTTTTAATTTATGCAAGTTTGGAAAATTGTTTTGTTAAAGCGAAACTTCATGGGTGAAGATGTGGTTATAAGTGACATGTGTAGAAGGATGAAAGAAAAATTTGACAAGTATTGGTATGAATATAGTAAGATGCTTGCATTTAGGACTGTTATTGACCTACGAATAAAGCTTTCAATGTTGGAGTATTGTTATTCGAAGGTTGAGAGTGATCCTGCTAAATTCCAAGAAAAGGTGTCACTTGTGAAAAAAAAAGTTGTACATGTTGGCCTTGAATTTTGATGAAGAAACAAAAATACAAAAAACCAAGAAAAGTCAAAGTAATTTATGTATAATTTTGGGTTGGTGGAAGAAAGAGAGTGAAGATAAAAGACAAAATTAATGAGGGCTCATAAAGTACATTGGGACCACAACAAGACCAACTTCACCAAGTCTAAATATGTAGAAATTGGAAAGCAATATACAAGTGGGGGGTGATCAAGACAAAATAAATGTTTTTTCATACAAGCATTGATGGAGCAATATGAACCACACATCTCAACTCATTCAAATTAGGAAGTCAATTCAAAAAGGAGAAAAAGGTGGAGCTCTCGTCATAACCATAAAGAAACACCAAAAGGGAAGTTTTTGCAGGAGGAATCTTAGCTAGATCTCAAGGAAATCTTACATCTATAAGGAGAGAATCAAGAAAATAGAATTGCTACAGATTTAAAAGAAAAAATCAAAGAGGAAAGAAATCATCAAGATTAATTATGTTTGATGGATGATCAAAAAAGGGAGGAAGATCAACGTGAAAGAAGGTAAGATAAAAGTTAAATCATTTTCTTCCCAAATCTGATTCTGGAGGTACAAAAATATTTTATGGAGGAGCATAAAAATCTCAAGAATGGAGGAGATAGTAAAGGTTAGTTTTTGAATCTTATAAAAAGAGAAGCTTAAGTCAAAGAAGAATTATTGAAGTTGTGCAAATCCCTTGTGAGATACTATTTCAGCTAAGTTTACCTGGTATTCATTTCTAGTGAGCTATTAGAAAAAGCAAGAGAGTTGAAATCACAAAAGGCATTACTCATCTACTCAGTGTGATTCCAAATAAAACTTCAAACCTCGGCAACTAAGCCTCAATTTGAATGTTTTCCAAGTAGGAAACACAACTAATACATCTCCTTGTAGTATACTTGTAAGTATTTTATTTTTATGAGCAATGGTTGTTTTTCCACAGAGGATTGAGTTTATTTGATTAATTACCAAATAAATTAATAAATCAATACTTGAAATGTAAATGGGGTTTTTGGTGAGAATAAATGTACATAAAATAAAGACGAAAGTATATATAAGCAATATATCCAAAGAACACAACAAATAACAAGAAAATTAGAATAAGATAAGAAATATGGTTAAGGATTCATTCTTCTCCATTGGATACCGACAAATGATCATAGACAATCACTTATTATGATTATAAATATGACAATATTTTTAACTCTTTATCCTAACTACTAACTGTATATAATGACAAGCTTTATTATCCCAATCATTCCTTAATTGTTTGATAAATAGAAGAACGCTCCTCACTTACTTCAAATTCAATGAACAACCTAGAAAATGCTTCATAAATTTAATCAAATGAAAGCTTTAAGATGAGAACGGTAGATTAATCTAGGAAACATTCTTAAACGCTTGGATTATTTAACCCATGTTATGCGCCACATAATAGTTTTCAAGGATTTAGACATCCCTAATCACCACAAATTGCTACTTGTGAATAAGAGAATTAAACTATTATGTATTCAATCTTTTATCCTAGCAATAGATGATTACCTAACTCATTTAGTTGGCCACCCAAAAAAAACCAAGTAATAATCATGAACAAATCAAGTAGAAGAACATAAACAATCATTTAAGAGAAGTTGAATAACATTATCAAAGAGATTAATCATAAAATCATGTCCAAGGTATTGAGTTCACCCTCAACCAAGGAGATTTAGCCTTATAACATCATAAAATCATCAAATACAACATTACAATCCATGAAAACCTTAGAAAATACAAAGAGAATGAAACAATATGAAGAGAAAACTCTTTGAAGAATTCTACGTGGATGACTCTTCTTCGAAATCACTCCATTCAACATTCCTCTTACTCTACTCCTCTCTTATAAGCTTTCTTTCATTTTCCCAAGTGTTAGAATTGTGTTAATGAAGTGGGAGATATGTTTTTAAATGAATCAGAGCGTACGAACATTGCGGCCCTGGCTAGTGAGCTCTTTAGTTTATGAGCACTGCAGCGTTGTCTTAGAGAGCCGGGGTAGAGTGCCAAGGCACTAAACTCTCAGGTCGGGAATTATATTTCTTCGATTTTGAGCACTGGGGTGCTGGAACTTCTGACTTTAACCAGAAAATAAGCATTTTAAGTTCATTGCCTCATACACTTACTTCAACATTATTCCAAAGCATGCCTAACTTGAATCACTTCTTCTCATAATTAAAGTTCCACTTCAAAACACCTACAAAACATAAAACAAAGATAAGAACACAAAAAACTCAAGAACAAAGCAGTTAAATGTAAAAGAATTCAACATAAAAACATGTCAAAATAAGCACTTATCACTACTCTAAAAGAGAGTCACTTCTTTCATCTAAATTCTAAGTTGTTAAAATTAGTGGTGAGGTTGAGAAACTACTTTATTTGTGGTTAGCAGTCAAAACCATTTGTTATTGGTAAACAAGAAAAACCAAGGTTATAAGACTTGATAGAACAGTGGTGAAAAATTCCTTAGGAGTCAAGGGGACCGGACGTAGATCTCATGTTGAGGTCAAATCAGGATAAATTTGTTATGTTTCTCCCCATCCCCTTGTTTTTCTTTAAGCTTTAAATTCTATTTTGAAGCAAATTAGTTTTGAGTTACCTCGAAGTCTTAAGCAGCTCTAACGTTTTAAGGTACCTTTCTTAATTATTTTCTTAATTCAAATAATTTTTGAAAAACTGAAAAAGAATTCAATTTATTTATATTGTACCAATTCACTACTCACTTTTTAGTACTGTTTAACTTTAAGTACACCATTTTTTAGCAATATTCCAATGTCAATAAGCCAAGTTCTCTCAATCTTAATCTCCTATGAGTTTTATATCACTTACACCTAGGACAAGTGGAGGAAGAATGGAGAGCCTAGGCAAAGGATTGGGATTTAGAATCCTTGATGTAATTATTCTAAGAGTTTTTTTTCTTGGATTATCTTTTTTTTTTTTTGTGATAACAACTTTCATTGCTTCATGTAGATATGTAATGTAGGAATTTATGGAATATGAGAGCTAAACTATTACAAATGCTAAAAAATCTCAATTGGATCTCTAATTCAAGGAGCCAAAGCTTGAATTTAAGTATTATAAAGATTTAGATGTACTAAAGTATTGCAAGAGTTAGAGGCATCGATTTCCAATTCTTGCACTAATAGCACGTGATGTTTTGGATGTCCCCATAACTATGGTTGCATTACAATAAGCATTTTTCTATTGGTGGTCAAATGCTCAACAAGTATAGAAGTTGTACCCTTCTTGAAAAAGTGTAGGCTCTTATTTGTGCTCGTAATTGGTAGCATGGTTATCATATTGGTAATTTTATTTACAAATTGTTAAATTATGTTCTTTATTTAGTTGATACCTTCGTTTATTATGAATGTAATTTTTAACTACTTTTATTTTTGTGTACTGTATATGTAAATAATGAAGACTATGCAACTATTAAAACAACTTTGTCATAAAAGGGATCAAATGCTCATTTAGAGATTATTGATGCAGATAATGATGTAAGAGAAATAAGAGATCTAGAAAGAGAATATTATTTCAACGATGTGATGGAGGATGAACATTAAGAACTTGGTATTATTTATTTAGTCTTTTTAGTATATTATTTTTAAAGAACTTTAAAGTTATTTTTTTCCCAAAGTTAAAGGTTGTTGACTTTTTCCTTTTTGTTTGTTTATTGTGTGAATTTGTAGATTTTGAAGGTAAAATAGTGGAATCGGAAATAAGGTTCAAATTATAAGATATGGTGTTTAGGAACATGAGTTTGAAACTGTAATTTCTATAAATCTGTTATCAAGACTAGATATTGTGCCCTATTCATTGAGATCTTCTTATCTTACACATTGGATAACTAATTTTTGACATTCTGTCTCAATGCCAAGCAAATAACTGTTAATTAATTTGTTTGTTTGTTTTATCATGGTGTGTGTGTAGCATTTTACTATTTTATTTCTTGCTTCTGTTCATATAACTTTTGGTGGAATGTATGTTTGTTAGATCATCTGTGGCTCTATCAAACTGTCAGACTATCACCACCTTAATATTACTTTTTTCATCTATTACTGTCAATAGACTTATGCCTTATAAAATAAACATACCACTTTTTCACTGGATTAGCACTAATATATCTTTCAATTAAATAGTTCTGAAGCAAGTGATGGCTATCCTTCTTAGCCTGGAATCACAAAGGATGCTCAGGTGTGTGTATGTGTGTGTGTGTATTTATTAATACCCTTATTTTAGTTGTCAAGCTCTTTTTGAGAAAATGTTCACATTTTTATTGCCTCTTAGTGGCTAGACTACGTTGGACCATCTTCCATAAAGGACTAATATTGACACATCTAGAATAGTTGTCTTTGGAAGGCCACTTAGAATCTGGAGGTGCAATTGGACCTATGCTAACAAAATAACCTTGACACTCTAACAGTGTAATGGAAACCTCAATCATACCATCTTGAGAAATGCAAAAGAAGCCCAAAATAATGATGCAATCATGGGCTTAACACAAAGGGTAAGTAATGGAAGAGTGGGCATAGGAGGCTTAAGCTACATACTAAGGCCAATCAAGGTGAAAATAGGCCTCCAAATATTGGCAAGCACTTGGGGGCAATGCCCACCAGCAGTGAGGGGTAAATGCCCATCAGCATGAGGCCAACGCCTACCAGTATACCCATCAGTATGCTGACCATGAGGAGCTAGAGGCATACTAGCATGCCAAACATGAGGGTCAAAGAGCACACTAGGTATGTCCAAGGAAGACACTTCAATGCTACATAAGCAACATTCAAGAGGGGGAGACAAGATTCCTAAAGACTTGCCACCTGGCTATCTTATGGAGTAAAGGCCTTAATGATGATACAAAGACCCTTGATTCTTACTCACATTGATGAAGGAGGAGAAAGACATGATCTTTGATCCTTAGTAGCTTTTACGTTTAGATTTTACTCTTGTCTTTATGTTTTTAGGAGTTATAATTGGGTTTTATGATTTCCTTTATGTTGTTTAGGAGTTATGTTGGGGCTTATGGTTAGGATTCATGGTAGAAGTTATGTGCTTTTAATTATGTTTTTTGTATTTAAATTTGAATTCTCATAAGGGAAAGGGGAATGAAGGGTATGAGAGTATTCCTATAAATACCCTAAGCTTTGTAATGTTTTGGATATATGGAGAAGAAATGTTAATTATCAGGAAACAAAGGGTTATTAGAGGAGTAACCACTCTTTAGGTGAATTATGAGTGCTAGCCCAAGTTAGTCTCAAATTTGACTTGCTCTAAAGTTGCCCCGAGGCAGTTTAGTTTAACACCCCCTTATTCTAAGTGCCATCCCAAGGTAGTCTTAGTTCAATACTATTAGCTCTAAATGTTGCCCCAAGGCAATCTTAGTTCTCGTTCTAAAGTTATCCCCGAGATAGACTTGTTCAAGACCCAATCCTAGAGTTTTCCCAAGGCGCTTGAAGATTGCTATCTCCCATTGACCACCCATTGATCTTGAGTTACCCAGAGGTGCTCATTGATTCCGCACCCATCTACCTATGCAAATTATCATAGTGATAGGTTGAACGACATTGTAGGTGTGAAGTGCAACCGTCGACACCTAGCAAGAGTGAGGCTTCCATCATTGGTGCTTTCACTCAGCCAACTTATCCCAAAAATACCAAAAATAGTTCCACACCATTGAGAAATTTCCATCATTGAAAAAATCTCATCATTGGTGAGAGTAAGGCTTTCATGATTGATGCTTTCATTGAGAGGTTGTCCAACCTTAAGAGGAAGCCATGACCAAGAGGTAAGCATTTTCATTGAGGTGTACAACCCATTTTGGGAAGTCTTGACTGAGATTGAAGAGTGCTTTTTATCAGTGAAGATGAAGCTAGAAAAAAGGGAAAATAAAAGGGGAGATCATTGCTGCCATACATAGGAAGAAGATTGAAGCTCATCAACAAGCCAATGGAAAGAGGCTTGATCGAATTGAGTCTTTACTTCAACAATTGGTAAAGCCAGGAGAAAAAGGGAAAAGGGTGAAGCAAGGTCTCAAAAGAAAAATCGAGACACACTATGAGTCTCATCATGCCAAGAGAAAAAGCCATCACCATGAAAAAGTGATCACTTCATAACCATCCAATGAGATTCCCTAAACTTGAAGGAAGAATCAACCAAGGAGAGAAGAAGAAGATACTTCCTTAATAGAAGATCTAAGACAGAATGACATAAATTGCAAGTATTTGAGGTTACAAAGAGCAAACAAGATTTACTCCAAGACGTGAAAAGGAAAACCCATGATGAGGTAAGGAAACCACCCCTAATGGTTTCTAAATTTGGTGCTAATAAATTCTTTGGCAAAGGCTCACTACTAGGAATCCTTAGTGGAGATGCATCAAGTGGTACCAAACCAACATCTATAGGAATAAAAAAAACTAATTTCCTTGTGAAAGTCAGTATTGAAGAAGAAGAAATTCTAGAAAAGGAAAAAGACAACGTGGTGGAGGAAGCAAAGGTACAAAAGAAGGAATAGATCACCCAAGAGGATGAAATTCTTGAGAAGGAATAGCACATCCAAGAAGAGAAACGAGGGGAAATCGACGAAGGAGATCATTTCATTTTACACAAGTTTTGGCAATTGTCACCAAGCCAAGCATCATGGAGTCACAAGTTCCCATTGACAACAAGGAGACATCTATCAACCCATTTGAAGTCCAAGTTACAAATGGAGACAAGAAGATATACAAGGTGATGATACAATTTAAATTCAATTTGCATTCTTTACCTTTTGTTGGCTGAATGATAGATGGGAAGAAATATTGGATGTAATGTGGGATGTTCAAGGGGTAGGAAAAATTGTAATGAGCTCCAAGTCAAGAACTATAGGGGTAGAAAAAGAGGTGACAAGGTAAAGGCGTGGAGAGAAAAAGGTCAAAGAGCCCAAGAAAAAAGAAGAGGCATTAAGAGGAGAGTGGCAAAACATTGCCAATACTTTAGCTCCACAATAAGGGTGCTTAAGTGAAGAAAGAAAAGGCATAGGGGTTGAGTTATGGCCCATAATTCTTAATGATTGGAAAAGAGTGTTGGAAGGGTTGCCCAAAACCATTGAGAGTCCAAGGACTCTAAAATTCAATCATCACATACCATGAAAGAAGAAGGCCAAAATGTTCAAGATTGAGGCTATTAAAAAAAGGCTCATGGACCAACAATTTTAGAAGTAACCTTGGAAGCTAAAGAGCACTATCAATCAAATAGAGGCATCCAAAATGTTTAGAGGTATACTTCTTTTTTTATTTTGGCCAAGAAGTATTGTATTGCCAGTAGTACATAGGCCAAAGAGAGAAACCTTTATAGCCAATGACCTGCCAAAAAGAAAATGTGATAAGGCTTTGGAGGCATTCTATAATCTTATATGGGAGGATTGGAATGCAAAAGAAAAAAAGTCTAGCCCATGGAGAAAAAAGGGGATAAAAGAAGATGCCAAATGAGAAAAAAATTGTGGGAGGCATGATGACATCTTAAAAAACAAAACAAAAAATGTTATGGTGCCAAGTACGGGATACATGAGAAGAAAAATCTTGAATCTTTTTTTATGTTTCAAGGGAATGAGGCATTTGGTAGAATACCATACTTGAAGGATGTTCAATAACATACTCTATTGGAGTGGTACAAAAGAAAAAATAGTATGTTGGAGGAAATATCAAGTACCTTAAGGAGAAAAAATCAAATATTACTAAAGGCTTAGTAAAACTTGACCTTGAGGACAAGGTCATTCTTGAAGGAGGGAGGATTGATGGAGACCTTAGTCATACCATCGTGAGAAATGAAAGAAAAGTCCAAAATAATGATACAATCATAGACTCAAAACAAAGGGTAAGTAATGGAAAATGGGAATAGGAGGCTTAAGCTACATACTAAGGCCAAGTAAGGTGAAAATAGGCCTACAAATATTGGCAGCACTTGAGGCCTATTCAATAAGGGGTAAATGCTCATTAGCATGGAGACAATGCTTACTAATAGTAATGCACCAGCATGCCCATCAGCATCCACCAGCAGTGAGGGGCAAACACCCATCAACGTGGGGCCAATGCCCACTGGCATGTCCATCATCGCCCCAACCATGAGGGGCTAGAGGCATACCAACATGCCAAACATAAGGGGCCAACACGCTTACTAGGCAATGTTGAGCCACCAACTAGCATACATGATGCCACTATCTAGCATGAATATATTGGCCATTTGGGCTCACAAGCAACAAGTGGAAAATCAAATAGCACACACTAGGCCCGTCCAAGGAAGACACTTCAACACCATATAATCAACATTCAAAAGGAACAAGATTCCTAAAGACTTGACACCTTGCTATCTTATGGAGTAAACGCTTTGATGGTGAAACAAAGACCCTTGAGTCTTTCTTACATTGATGGAGGAGGAGGAAGACATGATCCTTGATCCTTGCTAGCTTTTATGTTTAGATTTTATTTTTGTCTTTATGTTCTAGGAGTTATGATTAGGTTTTATATTGTCTTTATGTTGTTTAGGAGTTATGGTTGTGATTAGGAGTTATATTGGGGGTTATGGTTAAGATTTATGATAGAAGTTATGTGCTTTTAATTATGTTTTTTTGTGTTTGAATTTGAATTCTTATGAGGGAAATGGGAGTGAAGTGTGTGGGAGTATTCCTATAAATACCCTAAGCTTTGTAATGTTTTAGATATGTGGAGAAGAAATGCTAATTGTTGGGAAACAAAGGCTTATTAAAGGAGTAGCCACCCTTTAGGCGAATTGTGAATGCTAGTCCAAGTTAGTCTCAAATTTGAGTTGCTCTAGAGTTGCCAGGTTTTTTAGTTTAACACGCCATTTGTTCTAGGTGCTATCCCAAGGTAGTCGTAGTTCAATACTATTAGCTCTAAATGTTGCCCCGAGGTAATCTTAGTTCTCATTGTTCTAGAGTTATCTTGAGATAGCCTAGTTCAAGACCCAATCCTACAGTTTCCCCGAGGCACTTGAAGAATGTTATCCCCCATCGACCACCTATTGATCTTGAGTTGCCCCTAAGGCGCTCATTGATTTTGCATCCATCGACCGATGCAAATTATCATATTGGAATGTTGAATGACATAGTAGGTGTGAAGTGAAACCACCCACACCTAGCAAGAGTAAGGCTTCCATCATTGGTGCTTTCACTCGGCCAACTTATCCCAAAATTACCAGAAATAGTTCCACAGCATTAGGAAATTTCCATCATTGAGAGAATCCCATCATTGGTGAGAGTAAGGCTTCCATCACAGTGACAAAGTACCCTTCTGGTAAACTCTACATTTATCTTTTGATGTCTCCATCTCAGAATTCATTATTTTATTTTTTACTTTTATGATGTTGAGTGTCTTGGCTGCAAATGATATGGTGTTGGTATGTTGGATTTTGGTTGTTAGTTGTCACCGTATATCATAACCTGTAGTTAAATAATATGTACTTCAAAATGTTGACAATAGTTACTACTATCTTCTTCATACCATGTTATATACAAAAGAGAAAGAGAAAAGCATATATACTAATTCTCTATAATTTAGCTCTAACTCTCCAAGTCTCTAACACAGATCTACAAGAGTGGCGATCAATGTATTATCTAAATGTTACTTTAAGATCAAGTATTTAGTAGAAATGTTAAAAATCTTATAGTTTATAAATAGAAAGCTTTTATTTATTGCCATCCACATGTTGAAATGATCTTGGAACCTGGAAACCCATCCATTAGCAATTTTGCTTTATTATGGAATTTTTATCATGAAGCGTTTTGCTAGCATTATTCTTTTGGGATTTGCATTAAGAATGCAAAAAGATTCCTTACAATAGTTTATAAGGTGCCAGTTTGTTAAACTGATTATAGAGAAGTCTCCATTCCAAACTTTACTTTCACTCTTTCAAAATATATTAAACTTTAGTTGTTTTACTTTTACATACAATCAAGAAGTTATTATAAAATTAAAATCAAAGAGCTATAAAATGGCCACTAAAACTGCTATCTTGTTTGGAAAATATCTCTCTTTAGATGTGAATTTCCTTATCTTGTGTGTGCATAAAGAATTTCACTTTTACTTCTCTAGTGCATGTTCATGAAGTGAGATTTCAAGTAGAGGCTTTAACTTGCAGCACATTAATAGCTTGGTTTCATAAACAAATGAATAAATGAAGATAGATTTCATAAAATTACATGTTATGTTGAATTTTGGTGGGTTTGCCCTTCAAAACCTACAACGCACCAAGGCGAGGTGGGCTGGCGAACCTCAGCCCGCCCTGACTACTATGTCTAAGATCTTTGTAGGTTCTGCGCTAGTATGTTATTCTTTATATTTGTATTGCTTATGTTGTGTGCATGCTATTAGTGATCATGTGGAAACTTCAAAACCCTGTGGCATGTACGGGCTAGTTAGTGCATAATATGATACCTTAAAATTTTGTAAGGCCATATACCTGTGCTTGGGTTCCAATCACTCACTCCACATTTTACTAACAAAAAGGGATTTTGATTATTTTTAAAAATCAATAAAATTGTTTTTATCACATTGTTTCAAAAATTAAAGAAGGATTTTTAAATAATTAACTTCTCAAAAATTAATAAAAAATCAAAGAAGAGAAAATAAAGAGAGCAATAGGCTTTACAAATTTCACAAAATAAAATTAATCAACTAAGCTAAAAATGTTTTCTCCTTGAAAATTCTTGCTTAAATCCATGACACAAATGTTTTATCCCTCTCGAACTAGGTGAACTTTAATTTCTTCTAAGAATGCGTAAGTCATAAGCTCTCATTCTTGGACAAGTTTGCCCAATACACTTTTCCAATTTTTCTCCTTTTTATGAGTCAAATAGAAGTATTTAATTTTTAGCATGTGATTAAAAATGATAATAATAATAATATAATTAGAATTATATGACTATATTTGCACAAATAACTCAAGTAATTATTTTTTAAATGAATGTTATTGGGGTGGCTAACACCTTCTGCACTCATAACTAAGCTCTCGAACTCACATTTTTTATTTACAAACTAAAAGGATTTTTTATTGAATTTTTCCTTTAAAAAATAAATTTTAGGTGGCTACACCACTGTAAGTGCATGGGTCAATCAAGTAGTACGGAATTAAAAATCCTAATACCATTCCACAGAGATTAATATTAACTACTAAATATTTATTAACTTCAATTTCATTTGGGGTAATATTTGATTGAGAGTATAAAAATAAAACGCAAGATTTAAATAAGCAAACACAAGATTAACACTAACACTAATAAATTAAGTCTAAGGCTTTTGATTTCACCTATAACCAATAATACTTTACCTCTTTAGATATCACCTACTCTCATGTTAATTACTTTTAATTAAGAATCCAATTCCCTAAACTAATCAATACCCCCTCCTAGGGTGATATATTGAAATTATTTCTATTTAACAATTTATCGGTCCCGTGAATAAATTTAATTAAATAGAAACACATTTATTTACTCTATAGAATTGTTTAAGTGACTCACTTTACTCATGCATCAACTTCCTAGCTTGATTCAAATTAAGGTATTTATCATGGAAGCTAAATTTCATACCTTACTTCACGGTCTCAGTTATGAACTTCCTATCATTTAATTGACGGCCAAACAATTGGAAGCATTAAGAACAAAAATAAATGATCAACCAAAAATAATCATGTGAATAAATTTTACTAAGGGAAACAAAGTATTCATGATCAACAGTCCATCGTGACCCTAGAAAAGATGTTTAGAACATAATATTGAGAAAGAAATCAAAGAAAAAATAAAATTAAACATCTTGAACTGAATTGGCATAAATTTATTATAGCAAGGCGTGCCCTTCTTGCTCCAAGATTGTGTGTTCTTGATGGCAGCCTAGAGTTTTCTTTTATAGATGAAAATACCCCTTGAATATAGGGAAGTTTACTAGAGTTTTAGCTTAATTTAATCAACAAGTAATCAGATTTTTAGGTAAATGCTGCCATTTGCACAAAGGCAGTTTAGTTGCAACTTTTTGCCATCAAAGCACATGATCAATTGAAGCTAGGCATTTTGTTTTTCAAATGGTGCTGGAACCAACTGATTTAGACCTCTTGGTTGAAAGTTATACATGTTTTACTATAGAAAGGTCTGGCCTAATAGCAAACATTTTCTTCACTCTTTTAGCCCAAACTCTTCACTTAAGCCAAAAAAAGATAAGATTCATTAAATCACAAAATAAAACAATTAAGCACTTGTAATTAAAGGAAATTCATTATAAATTAGGATAATGTATCATAGAAGTAATATATATATATATATTAGCTCATAAAATACCCTCACACTTAAGATATTGCTAATTCTCGAG